>APFE031513157.1:13264-33285 GCA_000404065.3 Pinus taeda
TATATATATATACTGCACGGTAAGTTGAATACTCATACCACAAATCAAATACGTATATATCCTCACGAACCAAATCGTGGTGCGTGTAACAGTTATAACAATAGCACAGACTTCAGTTTTCTTTATGGGTGCACGCACCAGCAATATATCCACTCAGATTTAATTCCCGTTCAATGATTCCACAGTTCGTTGTTTTAATTTACAACAGCATTACCACTGTTGGGTGCTTGAATACCATGGTTCTGTGGTTGAATACCATGCCGAGAATACCACAATTCACTGTGCTAATTTCCACAACGCCAATTACAATGACACCGCTTCCAATTGATTTTTGCAGGCATACAATTATAAACTAACATACAGCATACCGCACCATTCCAATTGACTTTACAGGCATTCAATTATAAATTAACAGACAGCATGCGCAACATTGAGTTTGTAAAGCACCTCCCATCAATTTTTATTCAATCATAAAAAATATGAACAGTGCGGTGAAAATCCCCTTTATTACACAGTAAAAACACCATATCTTCGCACAGCTCCGCACTCTTATTTCCTGGACAAGACACTTTGTCTTTTTCTTTAAGAGCTGCGGAATACATTCATTCTCCCTATGGTTCATGCATAAAAAAATTCCTAATTCTGGATTTTTACCTAAAAGGAAATTTTTCTTACTTGGCGGCTAAGTTTTTACATCTTTTTCCTTTTTATCCATAGCTACCTTATTACAAAAGCAACTTTTACAAGACAATTTAGGTTTTTTTTCCATTTAGCTATTTTATGAAAAACAGCATGTTTTTTCTCCATCTTATCCTACTTTTTTTTTTAAATTAACATGTTTTATTTTTACCCTATTGTTAAACTAAAAAACATAAAAACTTCCGGCTTTTTTTTTTGCAGGAGTGGCATGCCCCTGAATCAGTATTATAATAATAATAATATAAAAATCTAACTAAAAATAATATCACTTTAAAATATATTACCATAAATATATTTAAATATAATTTAATAAGATGAATTTTATTTTAAATAATATAGACATATTTAGTAGGATAAGTAATTAGTACTTGTTAGTTAAAAAATGTATTAGGATAAACTATTAGTTTATGTCATATTCAAGAAAGAAAGAGGTATTTAATGCCTTAGGATGAACTATTAGTTGAAGTCATACTCAAGAAAGAGGTATTTGACTTTGTATAAACCAACAAAAGAAAAAGTAAAATGATATAAATCAACATTTTAATTTATAAATATAAATGTAATTAAGTGAAAATAAAATTTAAACTATATTTAATAGTGCATTGCAAACTTGTTACCTAAGAAATGTGCTTCTCTCTAAAAATAACATAAAAATCCAATAAAAATAACATCACTTTAAATACCATGAACATATTTAAAAAGATGAACATCACCTTAAATGCCATAGACATATTTAGTAGGATGAACAATTAGTTTGTCATATTTAAGAAAGAGATATTTGATTTTATATAAACAAACAAAGAGAAGTAAAATTGTATAAGCTAACAAAATAAAAAGTGTTTATGAAATTAAACGAAAATTCAAACTATATTTAATAGCACATGTTAGTTAAAAAATGTGTCAAGATGAACTATTAATTTATGTTATACCTAAAAAAAATATTTGCCTTTGTATAAACAAACAAAGGAAAAATAAAATGGCATAAAATGAACATTTTAATTTATAAACATAAATAAAATATAAACTATATTTAATAGTGGATTGCAAATTTGTTGATTAAGAAATGTGTTTCTTAATTAATTTTTTTCCTTTAATACTAATATAAAAAAAATTATCATCCGCCATCTTCTATTTTATATAAATTCATATTTTTTTTTCATATTTTATAATAAATTATGAAATATATATAATTTATGAAAAATAAATAAACAACCGTCTTAACATATACAGTAATTAAATTTTAAATTTTTCGAATAATATCATTAAACAATTTAAATTTTGATTAAAGAATTTAAATTTTTGATTTTCATAATCATATTTATGATTTATCAAATTTTAAATATATGGAAAAATTTGAAAAACTTTTAATTTAATGTAAATAAAAAATAATTTTTAATTTTTAAAAATTTAAAATTATAAAATCCAGATAATTTAAAATAAAAAATAATTAATATACATTTCTTTTATCAAGTAAATAGGTAAGAAGATTTAGCCAGTCTGAATAAATATCGTGCTAGGGAGACTACAGGAGCACGTGAGAGCCAGCAGGAGGAGCAGGGGTGGCGTGCGCAGCAACTTCATCGGCAGGAGCAACACGCGCCGTCTAAAGAGGTTTGGCTGAAATCACATCAAGGCATGTTGTCAAATGATTAACATTGTCTTTTTTTTCGTAGTTTATTAGCATGGCTGTTTAGGTCAGATAGTAGTTATAATGTGTTAGCTGGGTCTGTAGTCTCTGAATAAGTAGATTATTCGATGTAGATAGAATGATAGAAAAACGAGGATTAGGTTAATAGGAGTGGTAGTAAAGTCAATTTTGTATATTTATGTAAGAGATGTTAAAGATACAAAAATTTTATCGTATGTCTCGCTAAATGTGTGGTAAGACTTTTTTAAAGTGTAATTTGTCATGTTTCCCATTTATATTTTTTATACTTTATAGTCTTTTAATAATATAAGGCTTTTCTATTCACTTAAGAGTATGCGTATATATAGATTATATAATAAAAAAACTAACCATTTTAAAATTAAAATTAAGCAATAAATTAACTTATCGACTATTTTATTTAGTATTTAAATATTAAGTAATTAAAAAAATTGAAAAAAATATTTATATTTATTTTATTTTTTTTATTAACAAAGCTTATAAGTTTGTTTTTAGAGTGTAGATCTGGAGGAAGCTCACATATATATAAAATAAAACTAAACCATTTTAAAAATTAAAATTAAGTAATTAAATTAACTTTATCGACTATTTTAATTATTACCTGTATGTTAGTAATATAATTATTAAGAATTAAAAAAAATAATGGTAAAATTTTTTATTTCATCCATTTTTTGTTTTTACTTTTTTTTTAATTAACAGAACTTATAAGGGTTTTTTTATATTTTTTCTTCTTCAAAAGGGTAGACCCCTGGAAAGAAGCTCGAATATATCAGCATCCATCACATCATGATGCATCATAATTGCATCAAACGACAACTTTTTTCCGTGCCATTATTAACCTCCCCAACCGGATTTGAAACTCTAATGACACGGAAAAAAGTTGCCTTTTGATGACACAATTATGATGCATCATGATGTGATGGATGTTGATATATTAAAACTTATAAAATTTGTATTAAACAAAATGTATTATTCACATAGTTTTAAAAACAAACACGTGTTTTTTTTTCATTCTAAAACAAAACAAAAAAAAACATTTTGACAATATATATGTAGCATTCGTCATCGTCTTTGACATTTTATTCCCAACCATGGTTGGCACAAGTGTTGGAGAAATGTGCCAAACACTGAACAACTTGTCTAACCATGTCACGCCATGCTATGTTTGTAATGTTTTGCAGAATGCACATACACAATATCCAATAAACATGTCACATCATGCTATGTTTGTAATGTTTTGCAATATGCACATACACAATATGCAAAAATGTATTGAATTAATAGAGGTTGTTACTATTTTGTAATTGACATTAAGTAGTTAGTGGGTTTGTTATAGTTGTCACTGTTAACATGATTGTATTAATCTAAAAAGATGTATGAGGGAAGATTTAGGTATCTTTTCTGGATATAGAATTCAAGAAACCTAGTCCGTAAGAAAAGGCTCAATGTTGAATGCACGATTTTGATGCAGCCTAAGCCTCACATACCCATAATAAGCATATAAAATGCATGTCATATACATGTCCCAGGAATTTCAATTCCTTAGGGAAAAATCTCTTGAATCAAGGTTTAATGCTCTTTCAATAAACACTATGCAGAAATATTTCATTTAACTATCCAAAGTCTAAAACTTATAAACCTTCTAGCGGAACCTTATAAAGACTCTTCCATGATCTTTGGTTAATTCTTATCCGTGCATATCGATAATACCCTTTAACTTGGATTTTACTTTAAACCCAACATAATATATTTATTCTACTTTATTTCTATTATAACTCTTGTAGAATAGAAATTATACATAAACCATTTAACCCTTCATTCACTTACCATTTTGTCGATTCACACAACTTTGCACATTTACCGATGCCCAACTTGCACTTCAAATTTCCATCGTTAATTCTCTTGTCTCAATCCAATGGTCATCACACCATATTGTGCGATAACTAGCACGATAGTTATAATTATGTAAGCATGCAAGAAAGTTGTTTTGGTTGTGCTACGTGTCACCACCACAGCTCATCGTGTTCTTCATAAAATTCCACTTACCACTTTATAATCGCGCGATATGCCACTTACCGCTTTCAAAGACTGCACTACTATTCTATACGTTTTTCACCCTTCTATCGACACGTGCCTTGATGTGATTCGTCCATTTCTTAGCTTTATTTTGTGCGACTTAATCTTGCCATCTATCTCCCTCAATCTCGTCCGTTGATCTGACTGATCAAAGGACTGTGCTTTGCTGCTACGTTCTTTTGCATCTTCTCTTAATTGTGTAATAGTCTTCTCGGCTTCTCATTCTGTGTATTCGTTCTCATCTTATGGTCTTCAATTGTTCTAATCTCGATCTCAGGTTGTGAGTATTTCTCACTTTGCTCCTTTGTCCTGGAAATTATGTGCATGATTTCCTCCTCATCTTACTTCTTCACACTCTTAACCACTATTTCTCCTAAGCTTCGACTTGATTCTTCAATTGACTTCACTACAATTTGACAACTGTAATACATTTATGTGTTAGGTTTTTCCTGTTGTTATTTTTGTTCTACTCGAACTCCACCTGCATACACATACTATGTGGAAATAACCTAATTTTCATACAATTTACAATTAATCACTCAAGTCACACCACACAAACACATAAATCGAGTTATTTGTATTAATAAACAAATATTTACAAAAATAATTCCTTTCTGCCCTGATCTTCAACATCAATGGCCTTTTCCTTTCCTGCTCGTGGCTTACAATAAAACCCTATATGTTACCTAGTCTTTGAACTCTGACTTTGACTCCTCCTCTATGTCTTTTAGGCTTACATTTATGCAAAAGGATTCTATAAACAATTCCTGGTTTAGATCCATAGCCTTCTCAATCAAAATCCTAAAATTTCTTATTTATCCCTAAGTATCCTCTCTAATCCACAAAATCATCAACTAATTCCTAATCTAAGCTTTATCAATCCCTATCAACTCTCAACTGTCCTAATTCTCTCATGTTCTCCAACATTCGAGAACATTTACAAAATCCTCCCAATATTTAATTAATTCCTATTCCAAATCACTCAAAACATTAATAATTACATTAATTTGATACATAGGAATCCAACTTCCTTGAAAACTCAAGACCCCTTAAGTTAACTAGAATACAATGAAATTTCTAAGCTGGATGCTCCTGCATCAGACTCCCAAGGTTAAAACAATCATGATCTCCAGATCATGTGCTTCCAACCTTAGTCCTCCTGGATCCCATACTTTGTTCTGTAATTTGTAGATTTAACCTTCTCTTTCAAGAAAACAGAACCTTTACCTTTAATGACAACTAGAGTGTCATTTCCTATTGCGACATTCTTTCTTTTTCTAAGGCATTATATGAGTGAAGTTTCTCTTTATCACCTATCATGTGTTTGGAGCCTCCACTGTCGATGTACAACTGATTTTCTTGTCCTTCTACATACAAAGATATGTCACATCTTTCTTATTGAGATTCATTTCTTCTCCATATCTTGGGATTAAATGGCATTTTCTCCTTTTGAAGTGTTGACCGAAATTTGCTCCTACATTTAGATTCTTCATGACCAAAGTTGTTACAAATTGAGCATTCTATTTAATTTTCAAGAGGAGAAAAGTTATTATAGGAACTTTTCTTGATTCCTATTACACTCCTTTGATTTCGTGTTTCTCTAGTCATGATGGTTTTGTAAGCAACACATTAAGCAGCCTTGTGCCCAAAGTTATGACATGAAAAACATTTCCCATTAAAGAAGTTTCTGCGACCATTGAATCTTTTGACATTGTTTACCTGTTGGTTGTGGCTTCTATTGATATTCATCCTTGGAGTAAATTGAGTATGATTTACCTGATGATTAATTTTATTTCTCTGCTGACGATTGACATATTGTTCATTGGTCTTTGTTGCATCAAGATAGCTTCTAGTGGAGGTTGACGACTTTTGTGCTTGAGATGATTCTTCAGTATATCCAAGACCTGTTTTTATCAAAGGAGAATTTTGAACTTTGATAATTTCATTTAAAGTTTCTGATCTTTTAGCAAATCTAAAATTAAGAGATTTTGTCTTCTCAAGATCTTTTCTTAGACCCACAATCTCATATTCTAGATTTTCATTGTTTTTTTATCTTTCAGCAAGTTGGTGTGTCAAAGTATCTATGATCATATTCTTTTCTTCTAAACAAATTTTGAGTTTAGTGATTTCTTCAAGAAAGTTTTCCTCTTATAATGCATCCAAAAAGTCATCATTGTCATAAGCCATGAGAAGTCTATAATCTTGTTTAGTTTCATCTTCATCACTATTAGACAAACCATCACGATCTTCATGTGTATAGTAACTCCTTCTATTCACAACTTGTTTTCTATTGCTTTTTGCATATTCCTTCCCTTTTTCATATCTATCTTTATGAGGACATTTGGCAGCATAGTGACCAAGTCTACCACAAGCAAAGAATTTGAAAGGTAGATTACCTCTGAATCTTCTGGAAACCCATTGAAGGTTCTTGACAAAATTTACCTTATTTTCTTCTTCTTAAATGTGTCCTGATTCACGTTGCTCTTCCTTTTATTTTCCTTTTTGCTGATGCTTTAAATGCAGCTTCTCTCATATCTGATGGACCTCCTTTCCTCATTTCAAAGGCAATTATGATTCCATGAAGTTGAGTTACAGTGATAGTCTGAAGATCCTGTTTTTCTTCTATGGCAGTCACTTTTGAATCAAACTTAGAAGACAAGGATCTCAAAATTTGCCCAAATAAAGTAACTTTCTTTATCTCTTCACTCAGATTCTTCATACAATTGACAATCTCATCTATGCGTAAAAAGTAACTAGCAATAATCTCAACACTATGCATCTTAAGAGTCTCATACTGAATTCGAAGAGTTTGAAGCATAGCAGGTTTTACCTTAGAGTCTCCTTCATAGCTCTGAATGATTTTGTCCCATATCTCTTTGGCTGTCTTGAGCTGAATGACTTTGACAAATTTTGATTATGACAGACTTCCCAATAATGTGTTGACTACTTTGGCATTGGTTTCGTATAACTTCTTACCTACAGAGTCTGTAGGAATTGTTGTTGGGAATTGATATCCTCCTTCCACAATTTCCCAAACATCTGCTCCAAGTGATTGTAGATAGGCTCTGGTTCTTATTTTCCAATATACTAAGTTTCTCCCATTGAAGATTGGTGGTCTGATGAATCCCATGCCTTTGTGATTATTCATCTTGAAATATCTCCCTTCAAGCGATCAAGCTTCTTCTGAAGGACTTGCTTTGATACCAATTGTTAGAAATAATACTGAGATGGGGGGTGAATCAGTATTATCAGATCAATAATTTTATTTCCAAAAACTGATTTATATACGCTACTTTTGTGAAGTGAACTAGCGTGTACATGCAATTGTGATTAGAGAAACCAACATATACCCAGAGAACTTGTGATTTAGACAATTTATCATCTGTTGATCCTTAACCAGTGCATTAGTAACTTATTAAACAGTGCAGTAAAACAGAATAAAGCATCACACATGAACACCAAGATTTAAGGTGGAAACCCAATGTGGGTGAAAACCACTTGTTGTTTTCATCTCTGTCTTCTTTTAATAGTAATAAAATATGTTTACAATATTTTACTAGTGTAGACTCATACCAGTACGTAGGCAACCACCTGTAGAAGGTTACAACCTTCTCTCATTTTCTAGCTTCTATTGGAAGGGAGCTCCAAACCCGTAGCTCTTGTACAATCCAATGAGTTTACTAGTATGTAGGCGCCGACTTACATAAGGCTACGACCTTCTTTCTTCTTCCAGGGACCACATTTCATAAATTTTTAGACTGGATGCTCCTGGTACACAACAATACACATGAAGGCCTCGTTTCATCAAATTTTCATACTGGACCCATCAGAAACTTTGAAACTTAAACTACATCAACCAACATTCAATTAATCTGAAGAATCAAATCACTAACACTAGAACGCTTTGCTGAACCCAAAAACCTACATCATTAGTCAGAACTAGCTATAACCTCAAAAACCATGCATCAGAATGTACACACTACTTTACTGAACCCAACCCGCCTATATACGCTACTTACAGTAATCAAACCAGAGTATACCTTCAAAATTACTAAAACATTAAACTTCTGAATCAAGTCTGTACCAACCAACAATATATTGACCATCTACTGTCTATTTAAAGAGCTTTACACATGCAACCGCAGAGATCATCCTTCTCACTTATACAATCAATCAATCAGATATCAAACTCCTTAGTCATTCAGTTTTACATTTATATATAAGAAGACTTCATTGATAGACATTAGTAAAAAGCAGCACTAATATGATAGATCAGTCATCCTTGTACATAAAGCTTTTCTTTTGCATACACTACTTGGAAGAGCTGAACCAGCGTGTATATGCACCTTCACTAAAGTGAACCATCGTACAAATCTGCAAATACTTTCTTCATAACTTTGTTGCACTTCCAGACTTCAGACAAACCCAAATCACGATATTTGAAGAATAAAACAAGTGCACATAATAAGATCTAGCCCAATATCATATCATTCAATAATAAGTCATTTCAAGTCTCATGATCTTGATCCAATATTGAATTGAAGGTGCACAAATTATTTTAGATCAAATCACAAACATAGCCCCTGTAACATAAAATATACTTTAGATAGAAGTATTCGTTAGAAACCCATACACTTGCACATTTGCTTTTACTTCAAAAGATATTCATTCCTTGTGTATCTAGCCCTTTAATCTTCTCCTCCTAATATACTTAGATTCTTTATTAATACCTTGGACCAAAACCATTTAGGACCAATACCTTAGACCAAATACCTCGGACCAAAACCTTGGTTTTCCAACATGTACACGCTTTTCTTCTTGTGGGAGTGCGCATATACATATATGCTCTTTTTATTCTACTGACCAGCGTGTATACACTGCTTTGACTAAGTGGACTTACATGTACTTCTTAAACTATTTTTCATCATTCTTTTCTTTTACCTTCTTTATTTTGATCAATAGACCTTACTTCCATCTTCATGTTCCTCTGTACCATTGCCCTGTTACCTCTTAATATTCGTGTTGTACTGTGAGTTGCATTTTACCAAAAATGAATTGATTTGTGAGTGAGTTGTCATCAAGGACAACACTTGTATCATAATGCCAACACTATGTCCAACAACAACAATATCCATCCTTGCAGTAAATTCCATGTTTGATGGAATATTAACAGGGTGGAATTAAATAATCAAGTCTAAATCATACGAGCCCAGACAAAAAATGTTCCTACCAACGTTTTCCTTCAATCAAGACAAATAAGTTCAATCATTAGTGAGGGATCAAGAGGATGTCATTATCTTTCATGTTGTAAATAATATAGAATTAAATCCCTATCTTAGTGGAGAAACAAATATTCTCTCCCTTTCTGAGGGAAACTATAGTAGCAACAAAGGATGAGTCTAAAAGTTGGAAAATATGGATGGATTAGTCATGATTATGACAATCTCTTATAGTCTTCATAGGTTTGAATAAAATAATATTGTAGCAACCATCATCACTGGTGTTGGTCTACAGTAGCTTAGTCTTGTAATCAACTTAGCATTGGTGTAGAAAGTAGCCCACAATCATCCTGATTTTGATATTTCCTTGTTTCGAATGGTGAAAAGACATAGAGGAATAGGACCTTGTGCTTTAGAAATTATGTTGTGATTGTATTGGACTACTCATAGTAGCGACATTTACAATTTGCTAGAGTAGGATAAAAGAATGATTGCATCCATTTACTAAGAAGAGATACGACAAAAGATTTGTGTAAGAAAATAAACGGTTAACCGGATGATGGATGTCGATACCACAAAAAGTGATAGGAAATCAAGATTCCAATTGCAAAAGAACTATTCATCACTTATGTCTAATGTTGCGTGGATTCTCAAATTAAACCAATGACTAAGTCGACTCAAAGACAGGACAAAGACATCATCCAGTTTTAAAGTACTATGCCTCATTACACTACATAACAATGCAGCTACATTCAACACTTGTTCTATGGATGATAGTAGGTTTATGGATGAAAACATGACTGGGGAAGCTTAGAAAGACCCTACAAATGCCACTTGATCTAACAACACCATTACACAAAAGGGGACTATAGAGGAGTCCTAATTAATGTTTTTCTTTGAATCAAGTGATTATGATTTTAATGTCATTCTTTTTTGAAAGTATGTATAACTAGTGTCATTTGTTTGTAGGTAAAGTATTTGCATGGAGAAAGCTAGGGTTTTGTATAATAAGTTGTGTAATTATGGTTTCAACAAACATGTAAGCTAGCTTCACTTAACTGCCCGAGGCACTATGCCAACCTCGACGGCAGCTATATTAGCAGGAAAATGGGCATTTAACACAAAAAATAAGGATCACTAATATATTCATCAACTTGTACGAGTCATTATATATTTGCAAGAACACTGGAACTTCTATCAATATGTACAAATTTCTCATCATAATGCCAACAACTATGCCGAGATAAATTGGGCATGTAACAATCACTAGACAAGAGAGAGCAGTGATGAAGTTAAAAAGTCAGGAGGGTAGGCGAAAGGTCACGGTAGGTGAACAATCACCTTGCCTCTATAAATATATCTCCATGCCTCATTTGGAAGGAATTTAGAACTTGAGCTAGTAGTAGCGTTAGATAGTTGATTTGTTCTTGAGAGCTAGAGGCACTCAACTCTTGGTAGCTAAGAGGGGCAGCTGTGGTGAGGCCAAGTTTTTGCTATGGATGATGGTATGAAGAGCCCATGTTTCACTATTCGGCTTTGATGGTTTGCAGAAAATATACTTGTATTTGGAATAACATTAATAAGAAGTATTTTTTTTTAATTTCTGGCATTAATTCCAATGCCTACTCATAGTGGTTGTATTGATTATCTCGTATTTTCACTATATTTATATGTGTGCTTTCATACAGGCAATATGTTATGAACTAGTTTGTAGTTCACACTTGCGTTTTTGCAATTAACCTCTACCATGTTCTTATTCATTTATGCCTAAGATGATTTTGGTTTACTAACCCTCCTTGTGGCATGCTTCTTCTTGTTACTTTGTTGCTGCATTCTTGTATCTCGTTCTGCAGATTATCAATCATGGGTTGACCTCATTCCTATTGTCCAAACATTCTTTGCCTTCACTATATCATCCTCACATTTAATAGCCAAAAGTGAAACATTCATGGTGGCAGTTAAACCCACATACCGGATGAAGCTCCTATTCCAAATGGTGTGAGCTCTAATTGGGAAATATTTATGCCTTTAAAGATTTTAATATATCTGTAAGATGTTGTTTTTCCTTTTAAAAGTTCATTTTACAAATATTTAATTAAAAGAAATATTAAAAGATTTTAGACAAGGATTTTGGATTTTTTATATTGAATTAACATTTTTCCTTTTATTTAAAAGATAGTATTGGCTTTAGTAAAGTTGTTTAAATTTTTACCTAATTTAAACTTTTAATGCGATAAAAAATTAGTTAAAGTTAAATTTATTATCCATTCAAATTCAAACCATTAAAAACGTAAATAATTTAGTTAAAGTTAAATTTATTATCCATTCAAATTCAAACAATTAAAAACTTAAATAATTTAGTTTCAAATTAAATATATATAATAGAGGCAACATTAAAATTACAACATACTTCTTATAACCCCATCTCGTTAAATAACACAATTTAAAAAAATGCTATCATAATGCTCTTCCCATAAATAAAAAAATGCTAATGCTGTGATAATCCTATTACCAAAATACAAAAAAAAATACACGAAAAATTGATCGACCATTTTCACAATTCTCTCTACGTTCAACCTGAGCAGTGCTTCCATAGTTTAAAAATTTAAGGAGAACTCCAGTATGAGGAGGTCCTCCCACACTTATGGAAATAGTTTTGTTGATAAATGAGTGCACTCTTTCAGATTATACATAATATTAACAAAAAATGGTTATAAAGTAAGATTGGACTTGGTCCAGAAAACTAATATTCAAATAAATAAATCAACGTGAACAAATTTCATTTATTTATTGGTGACCACGTGAACTAAGATTTAGTGGTGACCACGTCAACTTCTTTGTTATGGACGATCATCATATCCACCTTTACTGTGATGTCTATTAGTTATCAATAAGCACACAAACATAATTAGATAATTAGATATTTATCTGCGTGTTAAATTTTATAATATTTAAATAATTAAAAATTAACTAAAATATTTTATATAAAATATTGAAATCTTATATAACATATTTACTAATATATATATTTAAATTCTATAAATGATTTCTAATGTTTCAGAATAACTTTGATATTTTATTAACTTATTTTTCACTCTCATGTTGTTACGTATCAATAACCACCATGGTCGAATAAATATGCACTAGATTACCAAGCCATTCTTTGTGGATTGTTGTCTTCGAACATGCCACATGGGGAAACATCTTCATTGGAATGAAGATAAGAATGAATTAAAGTTGAAAATAAATATGAATGGGAGTGAGTTTTCTGTAATTTTGACTTTACAATTCCAAGCTTTCCACTTATGATTTGAGATTAAATTGTTCTTACCTAAGTTATAGTGATTCATATATACAAAATAAATGCACCTTACACACCGGATCTAATCTTTAACTGCGCACCACTGTATATCAATTTTTATTTAGATGTCTAATAGGATCCATGTTAATCCATGCATCTCGTCCATGAGTGCGTCTCTATTTAACATCTAATAATACCTTTGGGCCACGAATCCTCCCATTTTTAACAACGCATGACTCACAACTCATCCTGCTTGACCTTTAATGCACCATATTTAGTGAGAGGGATATCTGGCGTAAGTGAGCTCTAAGGTACTAGCCTAGATATCAGATAATGCGCTATCCGAAAATGAAATCTAATATATCTTTAAGACCTAAACCAGCCCATGCTTACTGTAAGGTGGAGTCAGCAGTTGTTGCCGGTTGCTAAAATCCGAAGCTGTAATTGCCTTTCGTTCCCACTACGATAGAGAATATAATTCTGTATTTTAGATGTGAGGAGAGGACATTTATAAATTGTTTTGGATACCTTAAACAACACTAGTATTTTAAAATGGCCCAGAAATACTATCAAAAGCAATACTGTCGTTATTCTTTGTGCTCCAGGGAGAAGTGGAATGAGCACGAAGACCTAAAATTTGAGCAGATGCGAAGAAGTGAATCAAATTTATGTAATTGAATTCAATTGTAGTGTAGTGTTTTTAGTTATATGGTTATTTTTATTTTTGTTTATACGTTAAGTTCAAATTTTGATTAGTAGGCATGTAGAATATGTATCTATATTCAAAAAATTACTGATCATACTGAAAATTGGGTATTGGTCTATTGATTAGGGAATATGTTCATGTGATCAAATCTAGTGCATAGAGTCTGAACTTATTGTTGAATATTGAATACAATTAAACTAAATCTGGTGCACAATCGAAGCAATCTATTAAATTGGAGAGTATGTCGGCAGAACTTTATAGTTCCAACATGATGGATGTTAAACTAATCTCTCGGGATTTGTTTCTACAGTTTAGGATTAGTTAGTTTTTTTCCAATTTTTCTGGAGTTATCTAGACTTAGTTATCTTCTATGTTTTTTATTGGTATAAATTACTTTTTTTTTTATAATGAATAATATACGATTGGTGGTAAAGTTCATTGTGGGCTTGACAGTGGTATCCTGCCAAACACTGGATACTCCATTGCTGCAAACCGGGCGAAGAAGGTGTTCTCACTGTGCAATGGGTGTTGAGATCTCGTTCTTGAAGGAGATGGAGCATGCGGTTTGAACTGCCAGAGAACTATGTGGTGGCAGCTCTTGGGTGAACCCAACGTGAATTAAACCCCTGGAAAAGTATGCAGAGTTGTGGCTTTGCTGCAAGAGAACCCTATTGCGAAGGCTCCCCTCACTGAATGGAGATCTATGCGATGCCCACAAGGCATTGCGGAGGAGGGATCATCCATTGATGCATCTGCGATGCTGTGTTACTAATAGGAGGAACGTGGTTGTGGAAAGGTTGTTGAACCCAACTGTCAACCTTCCAGCATTTCGAACTCGGTTTTTTTTTGAGGAAAATTCCACTGCATTTTTTTTTATTTCATTCGGTGCTGCAATGAAGTTGATGCTGTGGCATACCATCAAACTCCATGTAGAGTGACTGCCAACCTCAGTTTTGGAGACTTTGTTGAATCAGTAAGTCAAAAACACAGTTTTTAAGAAATTTCTCTCACTGATTGTGGTTGAATCAAAATCATTGAACACCATTGTGCCTCATTTTGGTTGCACCTATAAGTTAAAGCATAGTAATTTTAGAGTTGTGATTGTGATATTGATGTTGCAGCGGATTTTTTTTTTTTTTTCATTGAATCAGATTTTAAAAAAAAGGAGTTATTTACAAAATCAGTGTTTTTTTGGTAGTTCAATACATTTATCTGAAAAACATGAACTCCTTGGTATCTTTAATTGGGATTGTTCTAAAAAACATGAACTCCTTGGTATCTTTAATTGGGATTGTTCTGAAAGAAAAATTTCCACGAATGGTTCAAGAAGATTAAGAATACACTTATATTTAATGATTTGCGGGATGGAGTTTGTGAAGGAAAATGAGGGAATTCACTAGATGAACCTCACGAGGAAAAACAGTTAGCACTCTGGCAAAGTAAAAATAAGAAGGCTCATGCCTTAATCTCCACTTTAGTCTCAGAATAGGTAAGCAGGTACATTGCTTGCTCAGAGTAAAACAACACATGATGCCATAACAAAACTAAAAGAACTTTATGATTCACATTCTGAATTAGAGATAATTCAGTTATTGTTGAAGTTGTTTAATTTTGAAATGAAAGATAATGATCCACTAAAACTTGCTTCTGAAATTAAAGCCATCAATCATGAAATTGAATCTATTAAAGTTGATCTATAGCTTATTATCTTTATAAAAGCTCTTTACCCTTGAAATATCTCCAAGCTAGTGGGCAATTAAAAGAATTGGGTTTTGATAAATTAGTAGGGAAAATTGCAAAAAGAGAGAAGACATTTGGTAAGAAATAAATGTCACATAATTCTAGTACTGAAACCCTATTTCTTGCTCAAAAAGATCAAAAACATCAAGAAAAAAATGTCAAAAATACTAAGGGTAATAGAGGGCGAGGTAGGAAGAATTATAGAGGTGGCGGGTGGGGGCGCAAAAATATTCAGGGAGATAGACAACAAAATGATAAACAAAGATTTTTTCCTCATAAAACAGCTCTAAAATGCTTTAGATGTGGAAAAATTGGACATAGAACAATAAATTGTAGAATTCCCTGGGAGAAAATTAATGAAAGAAGAGAACAAATGCTTGAAAATAAAGATCATCTAATTCTAGAAAAAGGACAGTCTTCTGAAAATGCACATTATGTTGTTGTTCAATGTAATTTTCATATGGAAGATATATTTAGTACCTCTTTTTTTCATGGCATGACAGTTGGATTTTAGACACAGGTGCCACTTGTCATATGACCTTTCGAAGAGATTTGTTTGAATAATTCAGTGATAATATTGATGGAGTAGTGTATTTCGCTGATAAGCTTCAAATCAAACCATCGAGGATTGGATCTAGTCAGTTAAAAATTCTTGGACTTTCTGATTATACTTTGAATGATGTTATTTACATTCCTCAGTTCCAAAGAAATTTATTATCTCTTGTACAAATAAGATAACAGGGAGAGTCCATCCACATATTTTATGGTAAAGTAGAAATTCGAAGAGTAGCCAACAATAAAATGTAATGACTGGTGTAGAATAAGATAAATTGTTCAAATTGAAAGGCGTGTCATCTATTACATTGAACACTAATTATTTGGTTCAACAAAATGATACTTTGTCATATTCTTTTATTGTGGCATGCACGCTTTGGTCATATTAATTATGAAAGTTTTAGAATTATGAAACAACGGGGGATTAAAGGACTTCCAACAGTTCCAAGAAAATTGACCCCATGTAATGCTTGTATATTGGGCAAGCATTACAAACAGTATTTTTACAATTCTACTTCTAGAGCTACAAGGAAATTAAGTCTCATACACTTTGGTTTATGTCGACCTGTGCCTATACCAACTTCGAACGACAATAAATACATACTGACTTTTATTGATGATTATTCGAGAATGTGTTGGGTTTATCTGCTTAAAGAAAATTCACAAGTTTTTTATGTGTTTACAAAATTTCATCTCTTCATTACAAATGAGGCTCAACTTAATATTGGTACTATAAGAACTGATAATGGGGGATAATACACTTCACATGTTTTTGAAAAATATTTTGCAAGAGAATAGCATCAAACACCAGACCACAATACAATATAATCCACAACAAAACAGTGTTGCAGAACGAATGAATAGAACTTTGCTTAATATGGTCAGGTCAATGACATTTTTTAAGAATGTAAAATTGTTGTTTTGGGGAGAAGCAGTGCTCTGTGCAGCATATATTAATAATCGATGTCCTTCCTCTGTGATCAACAACAAAACTCCATATGAAATGTGGTATAACCATCTTCCTATTGTTAAACATTTATGAATTTTTGGTTCTCAATGTTATGCTTTGATTCCTAAACAACAGAGAAATAAGTTGAGTGAATGAAGCAGAAAATGTATATTTTTAGGATATTCTATGACTTCTAAGGCATACCGATTGTATGATAAAGAGAAGAAGAAGTTTTTTTTTGTTAAGAGAGGTATTTTTTTCTTGAAACTGATAATTATTCCCTCATTGTTAATAGACAACTTAATCAGGTAGAAAAGTTTGTGCCTCAAAAGTTTTATTATGAATCAGATAATATACTTTCACATCCTGAAGCGGGGATACCTATATTAGATCAATCCGTGGAGTTTCCTTTTGTGGAGTATCCTTGTCTCAATGATGATAATTATATTGTTGATGAGAAATTGGTTCATGCAAGCATTTCTATAGATATGATAGGGACAAAATGGCAAGAACTGGGGAAAATGAAGAATATGAGCAACTTTCTACACAACCTTTGTGAATATCATCTCGTATTCGAACATTTCCGAAGAAATATGATGAGTTTAAGACTGGAAGTTCCTCAGCTAGCTATTCTCATTGTGAATTTAACTTTTCTATGGATTGTGAACCTACTTGTTTTGAAGAAGATACTAGTCATGACCAGTGGAAAGATGCAATGCAAAAGGAATATGATGCTCTCATAAAAAATGGCACATGGAGGTTGATGGATCCTCCTGTTGGCATCAAACCTATTGGTTGCAAATGGATTTATAAAACTAATTATAAAGTTGATGGTTCACTAGACAAACACAAGGAATGAATTATAGCAAAGGGATATGCATAGAAACAAGGTATTGACAATATAGAGACATTTGCACCTACAGCTAAATGGGGCACTATTAGATCTTTGTTTTTTATTGCAGCTCAGAAAGAATGGAAAATCCGTCATATGGATGTCAAAATTGGTTTTTTAAATGGATATTTGAAAGAAGATGTTTACATGTTTCATCCAGAAGGATTTTTCATTAAAGGGAAAGAACAAAAAGGTTTGCAAACTAATGAAGTCTTTGTATGTCTTGAAACAAGCACCACGAGCATGGTATGAGAAACTCACTGAATATCTTCTAAAGTTAAACTATAAACATTTTGACCTAGATGATGCAACTCTTTTCATTAAGAAAGCTGGTAGATCAGTTGTATATTTAGTTATATATTTTGATGATTTGATGATCATTGGAAACAATGATGAATATATATCATCTATTAAGAACGAATTGGAAAAGGTTTTTGATATGACAAATTTAGGTTTACTTCATTATTATCTTGGATTTGAAGTTGATAAAAAACCATAACATATTTTCATCTCTGAGAAGAAATATGTTGGTAAGTTATTGAACATATATAGTATGATGGATTGTAATAATGTCGCTACTCCAATGGAACAAAATTTGAAACTCACTTTAGAAGAAGGTAAACAATTTGAAGATCCAACAAAGTACATACAAATTGTTGGAAGTTTGATTTATTTATCTATTACTCGTCTTGACATAACCTTTGTTGTTGGAATACTTTCCAGATTTATGCATAATCCTTGTGAGGGGCATTGGGTAGCAGCAAATAAAGTTCTGAAATATTTAAAAGGAACCCAAACTCAACATCAAATACTCCGAAGTTTCAAACTTCCATCTTGATGGTTATTCAGATTCTGATTTTGATGGAGATAAGGAGAATGGAGTCTCTACTTCTGGTTATTTGATGAATCTTAGATCAGCAGCCATCAGTTGGGGATCATGCAAGCAATCTGTCCCCATTGATTCTACCATCGAAGCCGAATATGTTGCAGCAGCTCAAGCCACTAAGGAAATCATTTGGCTTCGGAAAATACTTGAAGATTTGCAGGAGAAACAAAAAGCTTCAACTCTTCTATTTGTTGACAACTCTTTTGCAATTCAATTGGCCAAGAATGCAAAGTTTCATGGTCGAACCAAACATATCAACACCAAGTATCATTTGATTCAACATCATGTAGAGGCCAAAACAATTCATCTGACAAATTGTCCTACTTCAGAACAAATTGCAGATATTTTTACCAAAGAATTAGGACGCGAAAAATTTGAAAAGTTCAGATCTTTACTTGGCATGTTAGATATCCCTTCAGATTAAGGTGGGAAATGTTAAACTAATCCTTCGGGATTTGTTTGTATAGTTTAGGATTAGTTAGGATTAGTTAGTTTTTTAAGTTTTTCCCGTACAGAGAAGTTATCTAGACGTAATTGTCTACTTTGTTTTTTATCTATAGAAATTACTTATCTTTGATAATGAATAATATATGATTGGTCTTGTCTTTGTAAATTTCATTTTGGGCCTAACAATGGATAGTATATTCAATAAGTAAGGGGATGATAACAAAGGCCAAACAAACAACTATGACTGCCCAAGTGTGGATTTCCTCTAAAGAAACCTCATTACTACCAATTCCTGTTGCCATATTCTTCTCATGCAACTGATTATAACTTCCTTGTGATAACCTTAAAAATAAATTTCAATATTTTGAAACAATTCCAATGATGATCAACTAGAAGACCACCTTCTAAATAATGAAATCCCTCACAAGACAGTAGAACTCTAAATGGTTTTAGATGTACTCAATTCACGGTGTTTCAACACAGAATTGTTAGCCAATTCTACTTCTGGACAATGCAAAAATTGTTATAGTATTATATAAAAAGCAAAAGAATTTTTCAAAAGACACACATAAAAAAAGTCTGAAAAGCCCTGCAAGAAGAAAATCCAAATAATATCAATGAGTATTAAATTGACCTATAACATAGAGTACAATTTAAAACTATTAAAAGTATCCAATTAAGCTATAACATATAACACAACATCAAATTATTAATATGGTTTTACGTAAAATGTCATATTTTCCTATCAAAATTGTTAAACAGACATGGTCAGGGAGAACAAATAGGAAAACAATAGGAAAGATAAATCATTCAGTACAATTTTTATTCACAAAAGATGTACATTTATAGTACAATATGGTGACCGTTGGGATTCACATCCCAAGG
>APFE031513157.1:52139-66261 GCA_000404065.3 Pinus taeda
TCCTAGAAGACTAGTAACTGCAGCGATTGGGTACCCAGTAGATGATTGGTTCTTTATATGGACTAGATGTAGAATTTGTTTTGACTGGAGTTGAGGCAAGTAGTAACCAATGGTAACTCCCACTTGTCTCAATGTGTGTTATGAGTATGTTCCTATTTGCTAGGAGATTATTTAGGTCTAATTAGATAATTTAGATATTCTCTTCAAGTATTAGTCCTATATTAGTCTATGGTTGATATTCTCTCAACCAAATAATTATGTGTCCAATTTAATTTTTATATCTTTAAAGTATATTTATATGCAATTTCATTTGATTAATAAAAACTTTGAAATATATGTGTTTCGACGCTCCATTTTTATTCTCACAAGAATTATGTGATGTCGATATAGGTGAGGAAACGTGAGAGGACAAAGTCTCAAAATATGATAGAACATGCCATTGGTATGAATGGAACAAAAAGGAGTTCACATAGGTATGCATGATATACATTTAACACATGTTTTTTAGAGAAGCAAAAGTAGATATTTTTATTGCATATTCCTTTACACTTTTATGCCAATTGCAGTTCCATATTTTCAATGTTTATGGAGCAAAAGTTTTATTAAAAATATATAGTAAAATTAAGGATCAATTTTTCTCTATATTGATTGAATTTTGAAAAAATCGTAATCGATATAAATTCATAATTAATCTATTAATTGTATTTTTCCATTATAGTTGGTGTAGTTAGTTTGATTTGGAAATCGCCATTACAGCTGGTGTAGCTAGTTTGATTTGGAATTCGTTTCTATCATATGACTCGGTTTATTCCTCTGTGCCTGTCATCCTTTTTACAACGGGTCTGATGGGATTTGGCCGTGTGATAATTATCTGTTACAGCAAAATAAAGTTGTTCAGCCCTTAGTATCAATTTTTTTCTATATGGATTGAATCTACAAATTCGTAATCGATATAATATAATAATTTATATATTAATTGTATTTTCCCATTACTGTTAATGTAGCTAGTTTGATTTGGAATTGGATTATCATATCACTTGGTTTATTCCCGTGGGACTGTCATCCCTCTTTTTACAACCGAGAAGATGGGAATTTGGGAGTTTGTTTGTTGATGTCATGGTATGCAAATTTGTTTCGAGAAGAAATTGCCAAATGAGTTTCTAATACATTCACTTATACTCATTGGGAAGGAAATATTTAAAGAAAGTAACCGTTTGTGCACTTTACAGGATCGTCTTCTTTAAGATCACACTGGAAATATTTAAAGAATGTAACCGTTTGTGCACTTTACAGGATCGTCCTCTTTAAGATCACACTGGTCATCCACGATCTATGATTTGATATGAAACCCATATTTAAGACATGACAAAGGAAAATTCTCTGCTATTTATGTTTACATCTTCTGAGGTAGGCTGCTCTTCTGTGACCTCTTTGACACCCCAGGTTTCAGAAATCGAAACATTTCTAATAGGCCGCGGAAGATATGAAGAAGATGCAACCATTTCCAGATTTGAACGATATTCAAAAGATGCAACCATGCCCATATTTGAGCTCTCTACTTGTTCTGAAATGGGATGTTGTGCTGTAGCTTCTGTGTATTCTGCCAATTTGGTTGCTTCATAATCTGATGGGTGATATCTTGGAGAGATGTCTGGAGTTCCAATGTCTCCCATGTTACTATATCTGCGCATTAAGTGCAATAGAGAATATCCATGGCTTCGAGTTGATTCCACACTTGGAGTTCTCTCTGCTTGAAAATCCAGACTCTAAAATTCTGATTTTGCTTGAAAATATATAATTTGAATTTCTTCTTTTGATATTCTTCTTAGCTCTATTATGCCATCTTCTCAAGCCACTCGCTATCCTTTATTCAAATACTGTGTCCTTCATGTAAGAAGCAATCTGCATAGTATATGTATCAGTATTGATAGCTGAATTCTTTATAGTTGATGTTTAAAAGGACCAGAGCTATCTGTACAATTTGTGGAAAATATTTACCCACGATTTACTTACTGAACGATATGGATAGACAATAACCGCAGATAACGCAATAACCGCTGTAGTGTTAGGTAAAAAGCATGGGGAGGTTTCCCGGAGAAACAAAACAAATGGAGGACTGAGAAGCGTTGCAGGAGGAAAATCCATTATTTTTGCGAAACACCGAAGTTGTTACACACAAGTTATTACGAACCTGATTCCAATCACCTTCTTAGAGTCGTCATCCAATGACCTCTTTATATATTTATGAAAATCAAACTTCTTGTTATTTGCAGAGAAATGGGCCTATACGGTACCAAGAAAGGAAATTCGTAATAAAAATCACATAAATCGCGTGAATGAAATGGTTGTTTTAATCGAAACGTAATGGAAACGGGAGATTTAAAGTAATGGAGACATACGATGATGAAGCCATGGCGCAAGGTTCGGTAATCAACTTTACTTATTGACCGAAAGAAATGTATAAAGAAGCAAACCTGCAAAATTACGTAGGTTAAATGTTAAACCAGAAGTGGATATTACTACTACATATAAAACGGATTCAAGTATGATAAATCGCTAGAAAATTCGGAGTATGAATTACTTACCACCCATTTAAGAATGGGTGTTCAGACTCCATAAATTCATATGACGCCTTACAAATGTAGTTTGTTGGGTTAATCTGAACGTTGAAGGATCTGCATGAAACAAACAATAAGAACGTAGCTGCCTGCACTTGAAAACAACCTTTCTAACATTACCCAATCCTAAATGTTCTTGACGTGTCCTTTTAATGTTTGAACTCAAAGTCATTTCACAGGGTGTCCCCGTTAAAATTTCCAGATTCGAAACTTGGTAAATGTTGTTATTTTCCAAACATGAGACACTGCCAGACGAGGCCACGTAGAGAAGAAAAATTAAAAGAACTCAGTATGTGAAAATTCATAATCCATTGTTACTATCTCCTTTTCCCATGCTTTCCAACGCCTCATCTAGGCACCAAAATGACTTGTATTTTCAGTTGAAGACGTTTCGAATGCCTTAAGATCATATGAAAACAAATTCAAACCGGGAAAAAATTTAAACTGAATGATATGGGAGAAGATCATTTATTTCCTGTTAGGACACTATATAACACATGGAGTGTTGCCAACGTGAAGATGAAGTAGTGGAGCTGGTTCATGCCACTGAGGGACACCAGAGGATACTTACCCTTGAATCAAGAGGGAAAGAATATCTATCAAACTATCATAAATATCTTGAATTATATCAAATGGACTAACACGATCTGTGTAACCTCTAATTGCATCGGGAAATTCGAATACGCAACATAGAGTTTGGTGTCTATCTGTTCGGAACAATGATCACCACCAGCAGCAATCGATTCTTCCTTTTGACAGGGAAGCATACTATAAGCTATTCCTTTTGGTATACAAATCTTAGAAATGGGCTTCTGTCCAACGGTCAGTAGAAACGAGATGAAGCCCATAAGCATCAGTTCTGCAATCCAAGAATGACAATTTAAGATGTATTATGTCAGGCGATGGGCTGTGATGAATTCTCATTCAGAAATTCTGAGAGTTGCCAAAAATAGACTTGCTAGATCCATGTGTTTAATTTAAACTCTTATTTTGAAACCAAATTTGGAATTTTCAGATCAAGCCGCAATACAATCAAACAGAGCAATGAGAATTTCGAAGGTCATAACAGGCCACAGTACAATCCAGCAGAGGAACCGAATAAGCTTTGATATATGCAGTTAAACCACAATTTTGGAGAAATTAATCGATCAGTGTGGGGGCTTCGTTTTCATCCGGCCATTGCTCCAAACTCGGTGGATATCTTTCTGATACCGTAACCCATTCACGTGTATTAATTTGTGGGAAAATAAATTTATTTATATTAAATTCAATTTAGAATTGCCCATTCAAAACTGTCTAAATTTTTAGTTCAAAGTTTAGAAAACAAGTAGAATTTAGTTAAATAATTATAAGTAGAACTTTGTATTTATGATGTTATCCATTCAATATAATTCAAACACAATTTGAAGTGAAAATATAATTTTTTCATATCGGAGAAAAACCCATTTTCAAATGAATTGATACCAGTGGAAAAATAACATCAAACAAATTTATTTCGATATCTACATAGCTCATGACACCAAGCATACCCGCTTTCACTTTTTCAAGTGCGTCATATATTTAGCCGGGAGAGCCACTGCAATATAATCACAGGAAGATTGTTATTACAAATACACGTTAGGTTCATATCTTGATCATTGGGCATGTGGAATATGCATCAATATAAAAATTTCTGCTGATCATAATGAAAATCTTGGTCGGTGGTTATTGCTATTGGCCTACTGATGAGGAAATATGTTTGTGTGCCCAAATCCAGTGCATAGAGCGTGAATCTATAGTTGAATACCGAATACACTAAAATCCGGTGCATAATCGAAGTAAGATATTAAATTGAAGAGTATGTTGGCAAAACCTTACAGTTCCAGCGTGATGGATAGCCCGTTCAAGAAGTAAGGAGATGATACCAAAGGCCGAACAAACAACTGTGACTGCCCGAGTGGGAGTTTGCTCTAAAGAGGGCTCATTACCACCACTGCCTACAGCCATATCCTTCTCACAGAACTGATAATAACTTCCTTCTGATCACCTTAAAACGAAATTTCAGTATTTTGAAACAATTCCAATGATGACGAACTAGAATACCGTCTTCCTATGTAAAGAAATCTCTCACAGCACAAAAGATGACAAAATTCTTGGCCAATTCTGATTCTGGGAGCAAACGCAATTCAATTCAGTAGCTACATGATTTGATTCATAGGTCGGTTGTTAAAACGCGTCACTTTTGAAGATCGGGTGTAAAATGCTGGAAATCATAAAATGATCGACGTATTTGAGATTCAGTTCAACGCACTGGCTTGCATTGTGCACATCATGCACTCGTCCCGATGATGCTAAAATTTTAGGCAATTCCTATTTCCAACACTATTGAAATATAAATGTTTCTGACATGTAATGGGAATAGGGGTTGCCTTGCTGCTAAAATGCCAAAGTCAACTTTGAGAGAAATATAAATGCAAGGCAACTCTTATTCGCCTAATATGACTGCATTTATATTGCAGTAGAGTTAGAAATAGAAATCGCCTTTTCTTTCTATGTTCAGTTGTCCAGGTCACCATTAGGTCACCATTTCGTATTAACAGTACGAATTGGTTAGGCGATTATTCCGACTGTGGAGTCCGTTTGGTGCAGAGTCAATTCTGTGTACAATTTTCAAATCACCACTTCGTATAATACGGGTCACGCAACGTTTTGTCCAATACGAGAGGCCGTAGTCTAACCATACCGCCTTTTTTTCCTTCGAAACCATGGAAATTCTATCAATATTTTGCTAAATTTTGAGAGTTTTGTAAATTTAAATTACAGTTTTAAGATAAATTTTGAGAGTTTTGTATATTTAAATTACAGTTTTCAAATTTTAAGATATGAATGACTTAGAGAAGTTTTTTTTATAATACTTAATTTATTTTCACTATTAAAAATATCATTTAAACACTATTTTTCCAAAATTTGTTCAAATGTTTTTATTAGATTTAAAAAAAAATAAACTTAGGCCAATTCGTCTGCCTTGAGATACTTGTAATTGGAGAGTGGGTACAACGAAAGTACAGGTGACACAGTCAACCTACATAATGAGAAAATTTAGGCAGGAGCATTTGAAAATGGATCCATTCGATGAACATAACAGCGACTGACGTTTACAAGACCTCGAGACTTTCGGGCTGGCATCACCAACGAAAACCCATCTGAATTATTATTGCAGGATTTACACCGAAAATTAGATTAAATTACACAGATTGGATTTCTCTGCTTTTGGTTCAAACATCACTTTCATTCAAACATGAAACGCATGTCAAGTAAATTCCACATCCTAGGTTGACATGTTCTTAATGAGTAATTATTATTTTTTGAAGTTTTGTCCAAAGTAATGTATCGGTTTGAGAAATATGTTTGTGTGGAGGATGATTCTAACCTTTTACGTAGATACTATGTTTGGTTTAGAGTATAGTAGAAAAACAAACAAGATTAATGGTCAAAACATAATCTGTATTATAATAAATAATAATAATAAAAGAATCTAATAAAAAAATATCACTTTAAATACCATAAATATATTTAAAGATGTTTAATAAGATGAATATTACTTTAAATAACATAGATATATTTAGTAGGATAAATAATTAGTACTGGTTAGTTAAAAAATGTATTAGGATGAACTATTAGTTTATATCATATTCATAAACTAATATTCATATTCAAGAAAGAAAGAGGTATTTAATGCCTTAGGATGAACCATTAGTTTAAGTCATAGGTATTTGACTTTGTATAAACCAACAAAAGAAAAAGTAAAATTATATAAATCAATATTTTAATTTATAAATATAAATATAATTGAATGAAAATAAAATTTAAACTATATTTAATAGTACATTGCAAACTTGTTACCTAAGAAATGTGCTTCACTCTAAAAATAACATAAAAATCCAATAAAAATAACATCACTTTAAATATCATGAACATATTTAAAAAGATGAACATCACCTTGAATACCATAGACATATTTAGTAGGATGAACAATTAGTTTGTCATATTTAAGAAAGAGATATTTGATTTTATATAAACAAACAAACAAAGAGAAGTAAAATTGTATAAGCTAACAAAATAAAAAGTGTTTATTAAATTAAACTAAAATTCAAACTATATCTAATAGCGCATTAAAAAATGTGTCAAGATGAACTAATAGTTTATGTTATACCTAAAAAAAATAGCTGCCTTTCTATAAACAAACCAAGGAAAAATAAAATTATATAAAACAACATTTTAATTTATAAACATAAATAAAATTAAATGAAAAGAAAATATAAACTATATTTAATAGCAGATTGCAAATTTGTTGGTTAAGAAATATGTTTCTTGATTAATTTTTTCTTTATACTATATTAAAAAATATTATTAGCCACTTTCTATTTATATAGATTCATAATTTTTTTTCATATTTTAAAATTATGGAATACATACAAATTTATGAAAATAAAATTAAACACTAGTAAATAAATTTTAAATTTCGAATAATATCATTAAAACAATTTAGATTTTGATTTTTGATAATGATATTTATGAATTATCAATTTTAAATATGAAAAATTTTTAAAAAACTGTTAAATTTATTTTAATAAAAAAATAAAATAATAATTTTTTAAATTTAAATTTATAAAATTAGATAATTTAAAATAAAAAATAATTAGTATACATTTCTTTTATCAAGTAAATAGGTAAGGAGATTTAGCCCGTCTGAATAAATCGTGCAAGGGAGACTACAGGAGCACGTGGAGCCAGCAGGAGGAGCAGGGGTGGCGTGCGTAGCAACTTCATCGGCAGGAGCAACACGGACCGTCTAAAGAGGTTTGGCTGAAATAACATCAATGCCTGTTGTCAATTGATTGTGATTGTCCTTTTTTTTTCATAGTTTAGTAGCATTGCTGTTTAGGTCAGATGTTAGCTATAATGTGTTAGCCGGGTTTGTAGTCGCTGAATATGTAGATTATTCTATGTAGATAGAATGATAGTAAAGTTAATTTTGTATATTTATGTAAGGGATGTTAAAGATACAAAAATTTTATGGTATGTCTGGCTAAATGTGTGGTAAGACTATTTTTTAAGTCTAATTCATCATGTTTTCAATCTATATTTTTTATACTTTATGGTTTTTAAATAATATAAGGTTTTTTTAACTCACTCATATATATATAATAAAATTAAACCATTTTAAATTAAAATTAAGTAATTAAATTAACTTATCAACTATCTTAATTAGGCTGATAGGCCTTTCCTTTGAAAGGGACTTTCGTCGTCTCTTTCATTCTCATGTTGACACGTGGCGTGAGATTTTTAGGCCAATAGGATTGGGTTTGCTAATACCTCAGTCGATCTCCTTTCCATTAATGGATTCCAGCATGTCAGAGTTGATTTGAACTGGAGTCGGTTACTGTTTATAGCGCTCTGTTTGCCGCGTGGTCAGGCCGCACCCAGCCCAATAGGATCTTCGTTTATTCTGGAACATCACATTGAGCCACGGATAAGGATAAAAATTACTTGGAGTTGGGATATTCTTGCAGGACTGGTTCCTGGCTTGATGGTGGACCCGAAGCCGAGGATTCGCCGAACATTTTCCGTGGCGGTTTACAGGTAATGATCAGGGTATTTTCCAGTTTTTCTCAGGTTGAAAATGATGCTGTGAATGCCACAGAATAAGCAGGGCAGTGTGCATGTTTTTGGTTAGGGTTTTGTGAATAATTGTGGGCCTGCAATAGAAAAAAGGTAATGAGATGCTGGTGCTTCTTTGCCTCCCTGCAAGATTCTAGTTGTAGGGGTGAAGTAGAATGGATGGTTTTGTCCTGATTACGAAAGGAATGTGTCAAACCATGTGTAGAAGATGGTTTTCACATTTCTGATATTAACATCGACATACTGAAAGAGGTATTCTTATAGTCATCCACACAAAATGTATACTTCTAACTTTTTCTTTTCTCGCAACATTTTCCTTATCTCATGTGCTTGATTAGTATCAAAGATATCAGAGGTTTTTTTGTATGTTTACGGATGGACAGTTTTTGACTGCATTAGTTCTTGTATTTTGTCTATGTCCTGAATGATGATGCGATTGCATTTTTTTTCTCATTTGGCCTTGTGCTGAATGTTTTTAGAGGGCAAAGCTCAGGGCTCAAAATTAACTCTTTGTTTTTCAAGAACACCGTGGCTTGGGATGTTGCTTAAGAATTTTCAATCGTGGTTGTCTGTTATGCTTTGCTATCTGTTTGCAATTTTTTTGAATTTTTATGTCAGGAAATAAATTTTCTTGGGCCATATGCCTTTTTTCCTAATTCGTTATTTATTGGTTTAGGCAAATATCATATTTTGTAAGTTGTGACCTAGAATAACTGCACCGAAGGTGTAAAATACAAGGTTACAAGATTTGCTAAATTTCTGCATGTTATTTGCTTTTTTGTCCGAGTTCTGCTCTTAAGGAATGAGTTTCCATAGTTTTGTCTGTCATTTGCTTAATTTGTTCCTTTTTCACTTTTTTGACATGTTGCTACCCACTCATACAATATATTGGCCACAGTATATCCAAAATTCAGATGCAACTTGTGGAAGAAGTTATGAACATGAAAGAAAAATTATAAGTAGATATTAATAGAACTAGAGAAATTAAGGAATGCGCGATGAAATATTTAACTTCCTTATTGCAAATATCTCTAATTTCTCCGACTGTTTCTGATTTCTCCCAAGTTTTTCAGGCCGCCAATTGGACTGATATTTTCTGAGTTTTTCAACTACAAGTTTATTATTGTTGATATTTCTGATATTTCCCCCAATATTTCTGCTAAGTTTCTTTCTGGACCCTGAACAATATATTCTTGAAATGATATTTGCAACATTGCTCTTTACATTTTAACAAGAAGTCCAAGTTGATAAAATTATAGCATTTAGTGCATTGTTACCAGGTTTGCAGATCATACCTTTGAATCTCTGAGTTTGACTCTGCTTGGTCTTCAAACAAACAGTTTCGACTCTCAGTTGAGTCATAGTTGGGTTGACCTATAAAATCCCAGAAACCTTGCGAAACTAGCACTTTTTCATATCTTTTTTGATGCTCTGCTTTTTCCTTCAGTGAATGCTATCATGGGTGATTGAGAGGACAGCACATCGAAGCAGCCAGGGCATCTACAAACTCAACTAGGGCATCATAACAGAGGCAGTTTGCATTAGGCAACTATTTTGGACATTTATTTATATTCTGGATTGGACAGCCATAGAACAATCTGATATAAATGAAAATTTGTTGCTTTCATAAAAAATTTGGTACCTTTTTAATATTTTTGCACTTGCTGAGTATTTTCTGAATTTTTCCTGAGCTGAG
Source organism: Pinus taeda (assembly GCA_000404065.3). Lineage (NCBI taxonomy): Eukaryota > Viridiplantae > Streptophyta > Pinopsida > Pinales > Pinaceae > Pinus > Pinus taeda. The sequence goes on from APFE031513157.1 coordinate 62,115, forward strand.
TTAATCTCTCAGGTCTTATGCCTTGCCAAGTATTTCCCGAATCAAGTCTGGTAACATTGCTTTTGTTCTAATTTGTTACTTTTTAATTTAGGCAAATATTCTATTTTGTAAGTTGTGACCCAGTATACCTGCGCTGAAGGTGTAAAATACAAGGTTACAAGCTTTGCTAAGTTTCTGCATGTTGTTTTAACTTTTCTTATTTCTATGAGTTCTGGTCTTGGGAAATGGGTTTCTATGGATTATTTGTCATTTGCATAATTTGTCCTTTTTTGCTGGTTTGATAAGAATTGTATGTTGAGAATATACTCGTTCAATGCATTTGGCATAGTACTGAAAATTCAATCACAACTTGTTGAAGAAACTGTGAGCATGAAAGATATTTAACCTCTTTCCTGGTGTCTTAATGTGATTTACAAGTGGCATTCGACCAAGGCTAAGAATGCCTGCACATGTGAAAGAGATCCAATTGCTCAAAGTGTGAGGCGGAGATGAGGATCCAAAAAATAAAAGGAAGAAGAATCTCAGCATATTGCCTTCTTAGTCTTGGTCATTTGTCGAATGACTAGCCTCAGGGCTAAATAAAACCCCTTCCCGCTGCTGCCTCCCCCTCAGTAGATATTATTAAAACTAGAAACATTAAGGATTACTTGATGAAATATTTAACCTCCTTGCATCTTCACAAGAAGGCCCAAGTTAATAAAATTATATTGTTAGTGTTCTTCAGTTAAAAAAACATGTCAAAAGTAGAAGCCAATAAGTTGATCATGCATTTTTGTCTCTCTCTCAATAAAACTTGAAAAATTAAAGATTTTGATGAAATATTTAACCTCCTTACGTCTTTACAAGAAGCTCAAGGTTGAAAATTACAGTGTAGTTAAAATATATTAATGTGAATTGGTAAAGTTGAAGCTAATAAGTTGATATTGTATGTGCAGTAATAGGAACAGAAGATGTTTTGGCCACGCCATTCACGTGTGATAGGACTGGTTCGGGTGATGCTGTTATAGCAGGTAGTCATTGAATGCAGTTACGTTGCTCAAGGATCTATCTGAAGAGTTCTTATACTTCTAATAGAAGGATGATATGTCGATGCAGAGTTCAACATTGTTAGTAACTGTGTATGTCTTGCAGGCATTATCAGAAAGTTGACTTCACAACCGGAGCTATATGATGATCAAGTGCTATTGGAGAAGCAATTAAGCTTTGCTATTTGTGGTGGGATTATCGCACAATGGACAATTGGTGTTGTCTGGGATTCCCAACTGAAAGCGCAACATGGAATCTAAAGGAGCAAGTATATGTACCTTCCTTGTGGTAGGCTATTTAGAGGTTTAGCATAGCTCCATTGATGCTGCAAGGTAATGTATTATTGTATTAAGGTACCTTTTGTCTCGCTGGGCACTACATCATGAACTTTGCCTTTCAGGTTCTTCTCATGGGCATTGCTTTTGAGGATTCGATATCCAGCCATGGCACATATTTTAAGAGACAAATTGATGGATTCTCACAATTCAATTCCCTCTGTACCCTTTTTAAGATGTTTGATATGATAAGTTTGTATATTTTGTTTCCATGTTATTGCTTTAGTCATAGATTAAACAATGAGTTACGGAACACATAAGAATCCGCTACTATCAGTCATCTGTAATTATAATGTTCTTCGAGGTACATTCCTTTTCTTAGATCTCAGCAAGTCTGCTAGATTTGTGCACGATGTTTTTAGTCATTCTATAATTATTTCACTTTTTGTAAAATCAGGTTTCAATGTGTAGGCAATAGCATTAATGGAGTCTCTGTAGTTATCTTATTGAAAATGCATTGTATTGAGTTTGTTAAAACACTGGAGAAAAGCAAATCTGTTACTAGACCTGGTTGGGTCTGAGGTGCTGGGTTTGCCAAGTCGACTTGTTCAGACTCAGTGAGTCAAATTTGTGCTTGTTTTTCCAGTGATTTTGTAACTGTTGGGTCTGAGGGCATGGCCTGTCCCAGTCAGACCCAGCTGGGTCTGCCAAGTTGACTCACCCAGACATACCAAGTCAAATTTGTAGGTAACAAATTGTTGACTGCATTGTGACTGTTAACTTGTGGGCTTGCACAACTTATTTTACTGATGCACAATGCCAAGCAACGAAGGATGTTGGTGTTATTGCTCGCTTGAATGTAGCTCCTATTATCAACAAACCCACAGCTGCAACAATAGCTTATGGCTTGGACAAGAAGGGTGGAGAGAAAAATATTGCTGTTTTTTATCTTGGCGGTGGCATGTTTGATGTTAGCGTTCTGATTATTGACAACAGAGTTTTCGAGGTTTTGGCTACAAACGGTGATACCCATCTTGGAGGTTATCTGTCTGAACTCTGTCTGGCAGTTTTACATTATGAATTTGAATACGTGCACAGTGGTTATCATTGACCTTTTTAGTTGGCTTTCAAGCTTTGAACTTACCAGGATATACACTAATATGGAGGTGAGGACTTTGATCAAAGAATAATGGAATATTTCATCAAATTGATCAAGAAAAAGCATGGAAAGATATAAGTAAGGATAGCAGAAATGAAATAAGACATTCAATGCATTCCTTGTCATATAGATATAAACAAAATATCTAAAGGAAAGTAATTGCACAATGATCCAGTCCAAGAAAACAAGGTTTTCCCCAAACCAATTAACTATTCTAGAAAAATTCAAAAATTCCAATTTAATAATCCTATCGGCCTCTCTTTGTACCTTTTGGGACAATTGCTAGTTTATTTACCTATATGTTAGTGTTTAAATTATTAAGAATTAAAAAAAAATTGAAAAAAAATTATTTGCATCCATTTTTTTGTTTTTATTTATTTTTTATTAATAGAACTTATAAGTTTGTTTTTTTTAGAGTGGTAGACCCTGGGAGGAAGCTCACATATATATAAAATAAAATTAAACCACTTTCAATTAAAATTAAGCAATTAAATTAACTTATGGACTATTTCAATTTTTTACCTATATGTTAGTATTTAAATTATTAAGAATTAAAATAAATTGAAACTTTTTTATTTACATCAATTTTTTTGTTTTTACTTTTTTTTTTTTAATTAACAGAACTTATAAGCGTTTTTTTCTTCTCCTTCAGAGGGGGTCTAGGTAGACCCCTGGAAAGAAGCTCGAATATATCAACATCCATCACATCATGATGCATCATAATTGCATCAAATGGCAACTTTTTTCCGTCCATTATTAACCTCCCCACCCCAGTTCGAAACGCTAATAACATGGAAAAATTTTCCTTTTGATGACACAATTATGATGCATCATGATGTGATGGATGTTGATATATTAAAACTTATAAAATTTGTATTAAACAAAATGTATTATTCACATAGGTTTAAAAACAAACACTTGTTATTTTTTCGTTCCAAAACAAAACAAGAAAAATGTTTTGGCAATATATATGTAGCATTCGTCATCATCTTTGACATTTTATTCCCAACCATGGTTGGCACAAGTGTTGGAGAAATGCCAAACACTGAACAATTTGTCTAAACATGTCACGCCATGCTATGTTTGTAATGTTTTGTAGAATGCACATACACAATATCCAATAAACATGTCACGTCATGCTATGTTTGTAATGTTTTGCAATATGCACATACACAATATGCAAAAATGTATTGAATTAATAGAGGTTGTTACTATTTTGTAATCGACATTCAGTAGTTAGTGGGTTTGTTATAATTGTCACTGTTAACATGATTGTATTAATCTAAAAAGATGTATGATGGAAGATTTAGGTATCTTTTTCTAGATATAGAATTCAAGAAGTCTGCTCTGTAAGGAAAGGCTCATTGTTGAATGCATGATTTTGATGCAGCCTAAGCCTCATATACCCATAATAAGCATATTAAATGCATGTCATATACATGTCCCAGGAATTTCAATTCCTTACTTAGGGAAAACTCTCTTGAATCAAGGTTTAGTGCTCTTTCAATAAACACTATGCAGAAATATTTCATTTAACTATCCAAAGTCTAAAACTTATAAACCTTCTAGCAGAACCTTATAAAGACTCTTCCATGAGCTTTGGTTAATTTTTATCCACGAATATTGATAATACCCTTTAACTTGGATTTTAGTTTAAACCCAACATAATATATTTATTCCAATTTAT
>APFE031513158.1:0-10203 GCA_000404065.3 Pinus taeda
AGGGTGACATGACTTGGAGGCGACGTGGCAGGGTGAGGTGGCGCTCCTGTTATGTGAGGGGAGGGTAGTTTTACCTGTGCATCGGACCGCCTTTGGCACGGAGGTGGTTTCTGTCAGGGGCGGCCCGATGCAATGGGAGGCCACCACCTGTCCCGGTGTACGACGGTAAAACCGTCGGACGTCGGGTGGTAACCTACCACCACAATGGGGCGCGCGATGTGAACAAGGACCATCGGATCTGGGGGAGTCGATCTGACGGTGGACGGAGAAGGGAGATGTGCGGGGTTTAGTAGAAGCGTGCACGTTAAAAGCTTAATATTTCGCGGCACTGTGGGTTTTAAACTTTAGAAAATGGGAAGCTGTGTTTGCGCAGTGGAAACTTATCAAACAAACATTAATAGTTTTCACAGAAGAATGAACGGGGAGGGTTATTAGCCTTGTGAAAGGGTTTTCTTAGTGTTTGGAAGGGCTCTCTTAGTGTTTGGAAGGGGTCCAAACACTTGGGAGTGGGAATTTTTGCACAGGGAAGGCTCTTACTAAAGTCCAGGTGACTTAGTAATTCCGAGTGAAGTATTTATGGTTATATTTCAACCAGGGGGAGGGGATATTTATATAAGGGGATTATCTACATAGTTTTAGTATGGTGATAGGGAAAATATAGGGAGTTAAATAGTAGTGTTAGTAGTTAATATGGAGATGGCAAGAAAGCGCTAAGTTTCAGAAATCTTAGGCTTCAAAGGGGAGATAGAACTTTATAGAGAAAATATGGATTCTCTTTGAGTGAAGCTGATCTTCACCCAAGCTGATGACATGAAAAATGATGAAACTAAGAGATTTCAAGCATATCTTGACCTCTTTTTGGGGAAATTAGTTAAGGATTTGGAGGAGATGGAGAAAGGGAAGTTAGTTATGCATGTTTTGAGCTCTTTCACATAAAATTTCCTGGTGATTGTGCCCTGAGTATAGATGACACCTTGAAAACATAGAATTGATCAGAAATCAAGATTCTGCGACCTCAAAACTACCTACCTAGCCTACTTACCTAACATTTTTTCTTCTTTTGGTTTGGGTGCACTTGGACTTGCAGACCCATCATTTCAATTTTTTTATTTTTATGCCTTCCTATCTACAAACTACCCTTTTTTCTTCCAAGGGCCCAGATTAAGCAGTTGGGCTCCTTTGATTCTCTACCTATCTAAGAATCTGCCAAGATTAAGCTGTTTGGATAGATTTCCATTCTCTATATTCTAAAACAGGAAATTGGAACCTAGGGAGACAAAGATTAAGCTGTTTGGACCTCCATTTAGCTGAAAATTGTACAAAACTGGAATGACTTTTCAAAATTTGGAAAGCAGTTAGATGAACTCTGAGTAGCCTTCTATGCTTGGTGACTGTTTTAGCAAATATGGAGCATTGCAGCATGCAAAGTATGACATATTTGCCCTGTAAAATGTCAATCATGAAATATGAGTAACCTGTTGTAGCAGGAGGCTAACACCTGCTACTACTACAAAGTGTGTGGAATACTTGAAGATGAAATGGGAAACCTTCCTACTAAACCAGTTCATGGAAAACTACCTTGATGCATAAGATAACATCATGGAATTCCATTATCCCTGGAAATTAATTCTCATCACACTCACTACGTGGAAACTTAGAAAATATGTCATTCTACCTGATCTAGACAAGATTGACTTCATCATAGTCATGTTTGGTATTTTATGGTTTACAACTGATAAAAAGAGGAAACAATATAATAATGTGTTCTTTTATATAAGGAAAGAAGCTACCACTCACATCATTATGAAAGTATCATGAATACCAAAAAAGATAGTCATAGCTTATAACCTAGTGTCGTGCTTCCAGACCAACCCACACTCTATGTATGTCTATGTCAAGGTTGATCCTCATGGAACATGTTTACAATGTAGATACATTATTTAGAAAGATATTGTGTAACAACTCATCAATGAATGATCGACAGAATGGATAATATTAGTATTGGATGTCTTTGTGTCGAGCATAATTATTCCAGACACACAGGTAGATGTCAAGGATGTTGATTATGAGATGAAGATAGATCCAGACATACCAATGGCCATCCAAGTGGGAAGAATGTGCCCAAATATAAACTTATTTAGAACCCCTACTAAAAAAACTAGAGAAACAATGTCCTATCACACCATCGTTAGATCCAAAGTAGGAAGAGATAGTGTCGAAGAAAGAAAATTAGCCCATGCTAGGCCAATGGACAAGAACACAGAATAAAATGAAAGAAACCAATACAGTTGGACCCAATCTATTAGAGCATTATTTGGAGAGATTAGCCACTCAATTGAATGAGGTGATCGAACAATGGATTGTTTCCATTTTCACCATTATCAGAAAGGAATCCTAAGAGTAGATGGAATAGTAGGACCACCTTGAGTAGTAATTAGAGAAACAACAAATGATGATAGAAGCCTCATTGATGGTCACAACTCTTGTGTCAATCGTTCCTAATCTAGTGATAGTCTGAGAGGTGACCAGTATGCTCCCCGCACTAGAGAATCAATTAGAACCATCGCAACCCTCTATGCCATCCTTAGAGCCTTACACATTATCCTTTCCATTTGTCATAGTTCACTTTTAAGATACTAAAGTTCAATAGTGGGTACAATTTTTACCAAATGTATATTTGGTTATCTCACAACTACCCATGTTTATTCTTAATTCTTCATAGTATTCTATTGCATAAGAAATATAGATTAGAGCACAATCAATAGCAGCAGACCTAGTCCAACCGAATATGGAACTCCAAGCATTGTAGGAGGAACAAAGATAGATAGAGGAGGTCAAACATCAAGCAGACCAGATAAGAGACACTTCAATGAGCTATCAAAGTTGTATACAATAAAATGCTTAAGGTAGCCATGGAGGTGGATGTTCCACTAGAAGAAAAATTATCAGAAATAGAGCAATTTATTGATGGCTTGGAGGAAAAGGTGGAATAATTACTATTATAGATCAATATTTCTAGCCTTCCAAAATAGATTGAAAGAAGATACAAAGAGTGTACAATGGCCAAGTCTCTAAAAAATTGCCGAAAAATTGAAAAGGAATGCATGCAACTTTATGAGGAAAGAATTGGGCTATGACATAGACTATAGGACAATGTCGAGCTTTAGCATCTTAGTGCTAAGATTTGAGTTCTTGAACAGTGTAATGAAATCATTCACAATAATATACTCTCCTTGCCTATATCACATCACGACACCACAATGATGGAAATTACAACATTGGGTTGGAAAATCAATCAGTGGAGGGTGTAGCACTAGTAGTTGGCGCAAAAAGTTGAACAATTATAGGATTAGGCCATGTAGGTCATGTTGGATACCTATACCAATAGGTTTCATATTTCATGATTGGAAAATTCAAATGCCAAATATTCTCTGCTTTGCTGATACAAAGATCCCATATTTCCAAGACAAGGCAAGGTGTGTACATGCCTTCATGTTTACTAAATTTTGATGGATGGTCCAACAGTCTAATCTAGATCATGCCATGTTTCAATTTTATGTTGTAGAATAGAGAAAGAAGTCTGTCCAAACTGTTTAATCTTGGCAGACCAATAGTTAGGCAGAGAAACTAAGGCTCCCAACTGCTTAATCTGGGGCCTTGGAAGAAATAAGGGTAGTGCTAGATAGGCAATCAAAAGAAAAATCCAATGGAAAAGAAAAGGCACACAAGGGTCTACAAGTCCAAGTGCACCCTCCAAGAAGAAACAAAAAATGCTAGGCAAGTAGATGGGTAGGTAGATGGGGTTACAAAAGTGGTGTTCCTTTCAAACTGAATCTTGCTGGTCAATACAAGGAAAGCAACACAATGGAGCATGTCTAACTTCCCTTTTTTCCTTGTTTTACACTCATTACTAACATCCCTTCACCAGTTGTGTTTATGAAAGAAATTTAAGGTTTTATGTTGGTTCTTGTATCCTTAAGAGCCACATTTCTTGTGCAAAATTCTTTTCGTTTTGATCTACTCCCTAACCTAAGTTGTTTTCGAATAAACTTAGTGATATCACTCCTCATTCACCTTCTCCCCCCATATTAACCCCTAACTTCTATTATCTAATTCCCTATGTCACCCTTTCCCTACTATTACAAACACCATGGCGTATAAACCCCAAGCATTCTATAAATATCCCCCCCTTGGCATTATAGCCATATGATTCACTACTAGGGAATTAAATTGACATCTGGTTAGTTTAAGAACCCAAGCCTTACCTCTTTGTCTCCCTCAGAATTCATTTACCCATTCAACCCCCCATTTGCCTAAGGAACCTTGGAGAAAACCCATTTGCACCCTTTAAACCCGCTCAAAAGGCAAAAATATCATGAAAACCCACTTTTCTGCCTTATCCTAAGTTTGGGGCCTATGTGCGCGTTTATACAAAATTACATCAAAAACCCATTTATCCAAAGTTTTGAGCCATACGCGATTTTGCAAAGAAATTCATTGAAAAAATCATTATTTGCGCCTTATCCTAAGTTTCGAACTATGCGGGACTTTATAAATAAATACACGCAAAAACCATGCAACCTGTTAATATTTCAAAGGGTCCTGCCGGGCACAAATCCTGTGAAAAATAATTGTTTATTACCCACCCGATGCCGTATCGTCCAAACAGCTTATCGCCCCGTCGACCGTCCGATTGGGCGCTTTTCATCCGACGGTTGACGTGGATATCGGACCGGCCCCGAGTCCGAAAGATATCATCCGAGGGTCAACACCAAGAGGGTCAACACTTTTGCTGCTAATCAGATTGCAGAAAGAGCCAGCACATCAACAGAAAAAGGGCCAGCATCAGGACAGACCCTTTTCAACAGGGTGGAGAGCTTATTCTTCATTATGAATGAAATTACTCACTTGTTTGATGAGCCTCCCAATTTTTATAAGTATACAGAGGCAGATGAGACCATGGGGTCAATTTTGAGGCATCAGTTGCCTACACAAGAAGTCTGGAATAGTTTAATACAATTACTGCTAAACCAAAGCCAGTAATTATGTTTTTTCCTTTTGAATTATTTAAATTGTCACGCACAGGAAAATAAGGATATAGCATGTATGCAGAGAGAGGCTGAGCCAACTCAGCACAACCATTCGGCCACCACAGCAACACTAGCAGTCACAGGTGACAGGGCTGAAAAGCTACAGGAGGACAAAGTTGCACAGACACGTCATTCAGCAGTTATAACAAAGCATCAACCGACTCAGTGAGCTCCAAAGGTCGAAATCTTCTGACAGGAGTAAAGAGCATTTATGTTGTATTAAAGGTTGTAATAACTTCTTATCTACTACTTATGTACGAGTTAATGAAGATATTTTATTTCTCAGGTGACTCAATGCCTGAGATATTTTTGTATGAGAGACTTCTATATATTCCCCCTCGCATGAGATAGCAGGGGTTGGTCATTGGATGCCGAATATTGTTGATATCTATTCTATTGTTCTTTTACTGTAAACTCTCAGAGAAGTAATACAAAAGATGATGGAATTTCCAATGCTCTATGTTGCTTGATGCTTTGTGGTGTTTAGCTGAAAGTTACAGGATTCCTGCGTATTTCATGGCACAATAAGTTTTTCTTATAACTCTTTGTTATGTGTTTTGTTATCTTTCATATCTCTTTCAGGTTTCCTGTGTCTTACAGTTAATAGCAAGGAAAAAGAATAGTTCCAGGATTTAATCACAGATTACCCTGAACTCAATCTAAGCTATTTTGAATGTTTTTCTTCAGTTATAGTAATGAAGGTGTAATTCTTAAATGCTACCCCTTCACACTATATCTTTCACAGTGATTATTGTTTCCAGGAATTCAAGTTTGCTCCTGAGGAATATGTCTCTTTCTTGCACCTCAGCTTAGTGGAAAATTCTTAATTTCTTTTCACTGGTTGTTCACATTCCACCATCATACTTTCAAGTTTGTTCCATGAAGTACTAATGGCCCTGTAACTCTAGCTGCTCAACCTCAAGATTTCAAGAAACCAATAGCCACAGACTCCATTGCCCAATGGACTAACATTATCTGCGGATCTCCACTTTAAGTACAGAAAGACATCCTTCCAACCAAACATAAACCAAAACCCTTACTTCATAACTAGCCTAAAATATCCACAGAACAGAGACAAACCTTAGAGAGAGAGCCCTCTCTCATCACAACTGGGCTAGAAGCTGTAATCCAAAGATTGGTTAGTGGTTATCCCAGTCGTATTCCCTTGGGAGTCAAAGGGAAAAACCTGGGTGTTAACATAAATGGCGACTCCACTGGGGACTTCTTCAGGATTTTCTAATTACTATTTATCTCCTAAAGCTACACTTGAAACCTGAATATCAGTCAAGAAGCCTTCAAAGCTGTTTCTATTCCAACACTAACAGCTTTAGGGAAGAGCTGATTCAGTCAATCTTCATACTAGTTTTGAGATATATATAGCCTTTTCAAAATCTTTTCCAGTCCTTGCAGATATAAAATTTTCCTAAAAAACTCAAAAGACTAGTTCAGAAACTGGCTCCCAAGAAGAATCTTCGGTACACTAGGTCAAATCCTGACCCAAATCCACCCCCTGTCTTTGAAAATCCTAACACAATCCCTAAATTTGTTAAGAAGAAGCTAGGGCCAGATAAGCCTACTGACTTAAGTCCAGAGACAGTTCACCCCAACCTTATCCCCACTCCAATCAAGGTTCTTTTTCGGTCCAACCCCAGTTCCCCTAGTTCACCATCCACATCCTGAAGCCCCCCTCCCACATCTTCATCCACTGCACATACTCCCTTGACCAAAACTCTAGGTTATGCTACACCTGTTACCCCTGTGGTACCCATTGTTCCTTTTGTCCCAGCTGCCCTTGTCAATCCCCCAAACCTTGTAAACATGGCTAACAGAAAAGCTCCTCTGCAATTACCTGCTAATCCTACAGCTTTACCTCAGGATTACCAAGTCAAAATCTCATACTTTGACTCCACTGGCCCTTACTCTGCCCTTCAACATACCAGGAGGATGCAGGATCACTTTGAGAACTATGAGATAGATGATGATAGTGTGAGGATGAGAATTTTTGTCGAAAGCCTAATGGGTGATGTCCGAACTTGTTTTACGTCACTTCCTGTAAACACCATCACAACACATGATGCGCTTTACCAAGCCTTTACTAACAGATGGGAGAAAAAGAAAGATCCCCTGCACATACTTGGTGAATATGGCATGATTAAGAGAGGTCCTCAAGAGACCGTTCTGGAGTATTGTGCTAGATTAAACAATGTATACAATGCAATACCCCAAAACTTAAGACCTCCTCCTGATTTGGCCTTATACAAATTCCCTGATGGATTTGACCCTGACATGGCATACCAGCTAAAGGAAAGAGCACCTGAGATTCTCCAAGATTCCCAAAAGGTTGCTGTCACAGTAGAAGCAAACCTGATTTCTAAAAGAAACAGGGCAAGATTGGAAAAAAGAACCATATACAAAGAAGAACCCTTAGCCTTTGATTAAAAACTTGATGCAATACTTAATGATATGAAGAGGTTGGGTGATAGAGTGGAATCAGTTGAGAGAAAAGCATCATGGGAAGCACCTCAAAACAACCCTAACAGAAATCAAAACTTTAGGAGAAATCAAAACCCAAATGTGGGCAAGGTTAATTCTGATCTAGAGATAAGACCTCCATTCCAGGAAAACTATGCTGAAACATCCACTTTAGGTGAGCAAGTAGATGACACCCACATCAACCTAATGGGCCTTAATGATCAGCACCAAGTGTTCCTAAGTCAAGAACATCATAAATATGATGACATTGAACAATTCCAAACCAAGTCAGGTGAGTCTTTTGACTTCAAACAAGGCTATGACACAACTGTTTATGAAGTTCATAAACAATACAAACTAAGAAGTAGGAATGTAAACATAACACAGCCTGAAAAAACAAAGGATAGACTGCAGCCTAAGAGTGCCATAGTAACAGAACCAATTAACACAACTGATTCAGTTACAAAGGAAGTAACCTTTAAAGAAGTTACTGAACAACTTCCCTTAATACAGAAGCCACTGGCTACATCATCTTTACAGCCTAATCCAAGTAAAATTCCTCAAGAGATGAAAGAAGAACACAAGCCCCAAGATCAAGACAAAGATCAAGAAGAAACCTTACTAAACAAAGAAAAGGTGGTCACCCACAACACTAAGGTTCAATCTGAAAAACCCTTTGACTTGGAAACTGAAATTGGCAAACTGAAAATAGCCATCCCTCTTGCAGAACTAGCCAAGCATGACATCTACAAACAACAGATTAAGAAGTCCCTACAACTCACTCGAAACAAAGACAATGTTAATGTGTTGGATGACACCCCAGAATTGCTGTTTGGTCCAGACGTTGATGGAAAAACAGCAGGCATAGGAATCCTACCTTTTTATGTCAGTTTGCATATCCATGATAAGATACTACACAATGCAATGCTTGACTCAGGTGCCTCTCATAACCTGATTCCAAAATCAGTCATGGAAAGGCTGAATCTAGACATCACTAGACCATATAAGGACCTATTCTCATTTGATTCCATCCAAGTCAAGTGTTTAGGCTTGATAGAAGACTTGTGTGTATCCCTGGTCCAATATCCAAATAAAACAATCTTAATGGATGTTGTTGTTGTTGATATTCCACCCAAATATGGAATTTTGTTGTCAATATCATGGGGGGCTAAACTACAAGGGTCCCTACAATTAGACATGTCATATGCTATAATCACGGTCTTTGGTCAACCCAAGAGACTATATAGAGAGTCACTCATGAAATACATGGTTAGCAGTGAAGAAAAGCCTCAAAATTTCCCCATATATGCTGTCCATTCTGACATAGATTCATATATTCTCTATAATGATAATTCATGTCTTGCAAATTATGATGATACCAAGACACTCAAACAAGATCAGGACTTTAATGAACAAGCTGCAGCTCTAGGGATAAAGCTGATCCAATCAAGTGATGAGACTCTTCTAAAGGACAAACTAAATGAAGAACCAAAACTTCAACTCACAATTCCAGACCACAGAGAAATTATTAAGTCTCCCCTAAAACAAGAGATCCTATGGTTCCTAGAATTTGATGGATCAGTCAACAAGTTAGGGGTAGGAGCTGGAGTTTGGATACACAACAAACAGAACAGCCATGCAGAGGGCCGAGCCTATAGACTGAACTTCAGATGCACTAACAATATGGCTGAATATGAAGCTCTCTTACTAGGCCTCAAGGTAGTAAAATCCCTACAAGACATAAAAGTTTCAATCCTAGGAGACTCAGACCTAGTTATCCAACAAGTAAAAGGCAATTTTGTCACCAATGACAAAAGACTGAGGTCTTACAGGTCTGCTGCTGCTGAATTACTGAAGTCCTTCACTGAGTTTCAGATTGCCAAAATTCCTAGGGCCCAGAACCTTCATGCTCATAGCTTGGTCACATTTGCAAGTACCTCTAAGCTGCCTTTTGAGCCCCACCATTGTTTTACAACCGAGATAAAACACATACCATCTGTCCCAAACAATGTCAAGGACTCGCAGGTATTTGATGATGATCAACAAATAAACAATTTCTTGACTTTATAGCAAGAATTTTCAGGTATAAACATTGACACTGAGACAGCAAGTCAATCACAAATACTTGAGACAGCAAGTCAATCACAAATACTTGAGAAAACAAGTCAATCACAAATACAAAGTAAACACAATAACAAAGCAATTTCACCCAAAACAACTAATCAAATGCTACATCCTACAATCTTCAACAAAGACAACATACAAGAAATCCAACAAATTAGTTGTGAGGAGACAGCTGATGATGAAACTGAAACGATACAATTAAAGGACAATTTTCTTCCAATAGGCTTAGCTCCTTTAGAAGAAATTTTTGACTCCAATGATGTTCCCAACAAACCAAAATTGTAGCCCCTCAACACTGCCATAGAAGAATGTACCATTGGGACTAATAAACAACCCAAAATCATAAAACTGTCTGCTGCATTACCCCCTGAACAAAAGCGTAAATACATTGACCTTTTCAAAGAGTTTCATGATGTCTTTGCATGGAGTTATGAGGATTTAAAATCCTATGACACCTCTGTAATACAACACACTATCCCACTCAAGCCAGATCAGAAGCCCTTTAAGCAAAAATTGA
>APFE031513179.1:2578-37889 GCA_000404065.3 Pinus taeda
TAATCTTTAATATTTTATTTCTATAATAAAAAAGAATGGGAATAAAGTTTCTAAATCACAATAGTTTTGTTTAATAGGTCGAGAAGGTTGGTAGTGTAACAAATGTTTTGGAAATGAGAACAAATGTGAGTAACAACCTTGTAATCCAAGATAATGTGCTTTTCATCTTCAACCCTTTTAGTATAAAAAATGTGACAAATTCTTTCATCCCAAGGTGTTATGGGAATAGACCAACACCTAGTTTCATTTTGAAGCTCATAAGAATTGGTTCTTATCTTCGCAATGTTCATTTTCTTATTAGGATTGGTAAAGACAAACATAATTCTAGTTAGTAAGAGTGGGGTTCATTACCTCTTTATAATATCTCAACTTCCTTTTCCCCTCTAGTTCCTCATCATCGCACAACTTATCCTTAAATCTGGAAGTAATAATATTTTTAATATTATCTTTATTCTCCAAGATTATGTCCTCCTCTATCTAACAATGGTCGAGCCAAACATGGACATCCTTGTGCCATTCTCGCTTGAGCCTGAGGTGGGGGTTTTGACTAGAGTTAGAAACAATTTTGGGGAACTTCTTGGCTTCCATGTTGTAAAAATTATACTTATACAACATATACCTAAACATAGCCATGTTTTTAATGGGGGAAAGGCTAGCTTCAATCAAGAGGATAGGATAGGGAGTATTTCCTTTAATCTTAAGGTTGTAGGTTATAAATTTCCTGATTCAATCTTCCTTTATGATTCTCTAGATATACTACAACCCCAAACTTCACAACCATATAAAATAATAAATAATAAGGCTGACAAGAGTCTCAAAGAGGAGTTCTTTTTTACTCCAAACCTAAAGGTCAATTGGCTTACAATTGTTTTTAAGCTCCTAATAAGTTTTCCATCCCCCAATAATGTTTTTCTCAATGTTATAATTCCAGTTGAGTTGAGGATTAATGTCAATACCTAAATATTTGTATGAAAAAAACTTATCCGAGTAATTGTTATCATAAATGAAATTATCATGACTTTAGTCTTGTTTGTATTAATAGTCATACCCATCTTCAAGGAAAATTTTAAGGATGGAAATTTATTTTAAAGTTTAGAAACCTTGGCGAATCTCACTAGTACATAATATGCAATTTGTAAAATATATGGCAATGTTTTTGTAAATTATTGAGATTTCTAATAATTTTATATAATCTCTATATAAAATTTTGGCAATTTTTAGGGTAAAAAAAAATCATACTATAAAATTTGGATGAATACCTTTTTAGAAAAATGGAAATTAACGAATCTTTTTTTTTTTGGAAAAAACATGGAAAATTAGCTACTTGCGAATACTAGCCCCCAAAATTTTCCCTGCCCATCATGTAGCAATGATCATGGAGGATTTTATGTTGCTTATCGATATCATGATGACTTTTGGCTAGGAGGATGATATCCTCAACTTAAAGGAGAAGAGTAATGGCCATACTCGCAAATATGGGGACATTGCACCCCGTAGCTTACAAAAATTCTTCTAGCTTATCAATGTAAATGCCATGGGTATGGGATAGGGAGCACCCTTGCATAACGTCGATATTACATTTAATTTGTTTAGACCAACCCTTGGCGGTCTTAAGCTTAGAGACAACATTGTCGTATAGCCAAATCACAACATCCCTCAACTTGAGAGGAACCATTATCTATTTGAATCTTTACCATAGCTTATCCCGAGGAACTCTGTTGAAACTTTTTGAAAGTCAACAAAACAATGACAATAAGACTATATTTTTATTTGAAAATAATATATAATTCTCTGCAATTTTGCATATATATAAACAATTCTATGAACTAATATTTTCTATGACTACATTAGTTCATTTATTCATATTAATTGATTTTTTTAATAAAATATTGTTTAACTCATTATTTTAGTTTTTCTCTTCTTTTTTATTATAATAATACAAAAAAAAACATAGTTCAAAACATAGTTCAAAACATTAAAAACTATTAACATTATTAGAAAAGAGGAAAAAAAGAAAGAAGAAGTAATATACATAGGTCTATCATATTTTCATATAAAACAAAACTCTACACAATCAATTAAAGAAGTGGGATAACTACATAGCAACATAGTCCTAGCCTCTTTCGGTAGTTATCGGTATGCTAGCATGACTGAGTAAGTGTAGGGTCTATGTTTTGTCCTTACTTGAAAATGGATTTTTTACATGGTGCACCTCGTGTTTCCACAATCCACTATGACAAATATTGATTGCAGAGCCCTCTACACCTTCTTCATTTGTTTACAACTAGTAATTATTACATAATGCTTTACGGTGAATTCTATTAATCACTCAAACGATGTCTCGATCACATGTCGATTCGCCCAATAAATGCTAAAAAAACTTACTTTTACCGCTATGGGACATTTTATTAATCATAGGATTAAGCCTTAATTAATTGTTTAATATGCATTAATCCATGTTGTGGGAGGTTTATTGAGTTTATGTGTCATTTTTCCAAATCGCTCTCACAAAACAGTAAAATATGTGTTTCAACTAACTTGAAAATTGATGGTTTACACGTTTTAATTAACCCAAGTAAGTAGTATCCATTGTGGCAAGAATAGTGTGCAGAGTGATGACATATTGCTCCAAAATAAGGAAACATGGTAGTTGCAATACGTGATTTATGCATGTTGATATGGCCAAATAGGTGACATGTGGTATTACAAAGCTTGAGGTGTCGGGTGGATTATAATACCCACATTAGGCTTAGTGATTTGTTTCTCGATGCAAATTCATAGTGTATCATTTAGAATTGGTGGGGAGCATGGCCTAATAGAAGTTGCGAGATGAGGATCTTTATGTCATTTAACATAAGCATTAATGCTAGTCCTTTTCCAATTAACACATGTCACTGTGTGTTCTATATCATTTGTCCATGTTAGCAGCTAGAACAACTCATCATAGAGAACTAAATTCAAGGATTAACAGAAAAAATAAATGTTTTATGTTATATAATGAAAGTGACTTCCCGTCGTGGCACAACATTAATGTTAATCTTACAATTAAAGAATTAATCCATGCATTTTAAGTATTAACATCAGTAATTAAGGGTAATCAAATTTAGTATGGTTAATGTGTATATTGGAGGTCATTTCACATTTAAATGGGATTAACTGTCACATTTGTTCAAAGAAGAGTCAGGTGTTAGACATATTTTCAGACCTTAATGGAAAGTCATAAACATTTGTACCAGACTAATGCTGAAATGATAATGTATTTATGGCTTAAGCAGATGAAACCTTGTTAAATTTTGATAATGATTCTTTTTTATTCATGTTGCATAGTTCTTGCATTGTCGCATTGTTTAGGCCAAAGATACAAAAAGATCTAGGCTAAATAAGCTCAAAGGCAAAAAAGATACAAAGAATACAAATCCAATGAAAGTCATTTTAATGTTACTATTGTATTGAAAACAACAATTGGTAGTAAGAATAAATTGTAGTGGGTTCTTCTCATTTAAATGCTCTCCAAGTCAAAATAAATGAGAGAACACAAGCTAATGAAATATGCACTCTTGTTCAGAATCCAAAATTGAAATGGAAGATGAAGCCCAAGTATTATTGTTTCAGTGCTACAAGAAGAAGCATTGGACAAGCTACATCAAGAAATAAATCGACAATCATTATGACACCAAAGGCCCACGTTCAACACACAAAAGGATATGAAATAAAAACTTCAATCGAGAATTGTGAGAAACTTGTAGCTTATAGATGTACATTTTATGGCAAGAACATTTAAGGTACTCCATCTTATTTGCTTATTCATCAACTTGTTGTGAATGAGGATGACAAAGAAGCTGAGATACCTCTATAATGAAATAGGAAAAAAGGTATGTGACTATGATTATAGCTTATCCAATACTCAAAGCTAGCAATAATAAAAGGTAACACATTATGGAATGGGGTGACAATAGCTCCAATTGTTTTTCAAGGAATATGTAAGTATGTCTAAAGTAAAAGTTTTAATCTCATATTTTTGTTTACTTAGCTCATATATATAAGTTAATGTTTAGAGAGAAATAAAATAAAAAATTCCCATATGAGAAAAGATGTCGGAAGCAAGGGAATAAAGGTGGTCACCTCAGGAAGACTGCCTTAAAGTCTACTTGAAAATACTTAATTAAATCTTAAATTCTTCTGTCAACAATTAAGCACTCGATGGAAACCAATGTTCAAAAAGTGTCATCTATCACAAGCGATCCATATAGACATAAAAAATAATTTAACTAAAAGGATGATGCCAAAATCAATATGTAGTTGCATAAAATATTTAATTTACTTTCATTATGTGGAACTAGTTAAAGGATAAAGGATATTCTAAAACGGATTACAATTCCCTGAGAAGAAGACTTTGCCTTCTTATAAAGCAAAATTTTAAAATTATTAGGACTACATGAGCTAATGATTAGATTCTCTATCTGGTACACCATCTATTTACAAATAATTACATGAGATGTAATAAATGTTGAGTAGTGTAGCAAGAAAGTCTCAAATTGAATTTGCCTTAGTCAAATTGACAAAATTCGAATTTCCACATCAACAAACAACTTGGAGGGAGTTAACTTGTGTGACATTGCACTTGCCACTCAATTAACTTAGTAAATTCAAGTTAGAGGGCTTGGAACTCAGTTAAGCATGTGTGATTGCTAAATTTTAGTAATCAAATTCAGTTTTATCTAGTTGAGTTCAATTAAACTAGTTCTAACAGTTGGAGGAACTAGTGGAAGGTCAGTTGTGCAGTGGGACAAAAGTCTAACTCAATGATCATCCAGTTAACTAATCAATCAGCCTAAAATAACTAGTGCATGAAGATAATTTGAGTTCCCATGTATGGTGGAGATTCCAAGGTAGTGTAACCAACAATTGTAAACTAGTTTGAGTGTACATGTGTTGTGTGGAGTTAGATGATCAAACCTTGGGAATTGCACAATCAATTGGAGGAAAATTACTAAAAAATAGGAGTTAATTCTATAGGCTTTGTGCATGGAAATAGAGGCTCAAGAAGAGGCAGAAATTGACTGTCTGGATCAAATCTTCTCTTTAAGCATAGAGATAGGTTATTCACTTGCAGTTTGAGATCAAATAGAGCTAGCAATTGTAATAACCCTCTATTCATTTGATTAATAAAAAGTGACTTGAGGGGTTTTTCCCAATGGGGTTCCTCCAAAATAAAAATATTGTGCATGTGTTATTTATTAATTTTTGTGATTGTTGTTCTAAATAGTGAATTGAATTCCTTAGAGCAATAGAGTAGAATTTCATCTCTTGATTTAGATTAAATTTCTCAAGAAGTTGCAATTATATCACCAAATTTCTACATGGTATCAAAGCATGATTCACATTAGAACAAGAATTTCAAAGTTGTTTCTCAAGAGGTTCGAATTTGCAGCTTCAATGTAGCATGTTCTCTTCAAAGTTGGGAGAATGGACTTCAATGGACTAAGACTAGAGTATGCCTTAAAAGGAAAATTTAATTTCATTGCATGGAAGGATTGCATGGAGGCAGTGGTTGATGACAATGGCTTGGTAGAATACATCAAGACAGATGTTGCAAAATCAGTTGAATCAGAAGCCCAGAACATAGCCCAATGGAAGAAATATGTAGCTAAGGCGAGGAGAATAATCTTGTATGGAGTGCAAGGCTACATTGTCTCAAATATCCGTGGGAGAGAAACTCCTTTCGCAATGTGGAAGGCACTGACAGAGATGTTTGAGAATAATAGTGACCATAGAAAACAGGACCTCAAAGACAAACTTCGAAACATCAAGATGCAAAAGAATGATACTATTCCCCGGTATCTCACCATATTTATAGAAGTTCGGGGCAAGCTTGGTGGGGTTGGTGTGAATGTTGCAGAAGATGACCTAGTGAGACTAGCTCTTCTAGGCTTTCTGAAAAGATGGCATAGCTACAAGGAATTGGTGAACGGGAGGGATAAATTACCGAATTAGGAACATTTGTGGTCCGATTTGGTACAAGAAGAGATTAGGAAAAATACCAAAGATGGAAGTTCATCCAAAGGTGAGGATGAAGAAACTCTTGCATTGGTTGGAAAGGGAAAGAAGCACAAAGGGAAGAAATCTAAAACAAAACAAGAATCTAACCAAGGGGGCAAGAAGGAATACTTGTCCAAAATAAAATGCTTCAATTTTCATGAATTTAGGCACTATGCTACGAAGTGTCCACAAAAAATGTCTAGCAAGAAGAACCCAACAGGACCAATAGTTGAAGCTTTGGCCTCATTGTTTGAGTTTGACTTCACCCTTATCATATGCATGGATAGCACTATGATGGGGAGTGTGTGGTACATGGAATCTGGTGCCTTGTTCCACATGACATGGTGTAGAGAGTTTTTCACTGACCTGGAGGTGAAAGATCTCCATATGCATATTAACCTTGGAGACAACGAAAGGTACAGTGCTATTGGTATTGGTATATTAACATTTAAGAGGGAGTAGAAATCCCCTCTTCACCTCAAATATATCATGGTTGTTTCAGGCCTAAAAAAGAATCTCATAGTTTTAATAGTTTTGGAAGACCGTGGTTATGATGTGATCTTCAGCAAAGGGAAAGCATACTTGAGACACATAGCCACTAGACAGGTGAAGAAGATCGAAGTTCATGTGAAGAACCTATATACACTTAATATAGAAGATTTTTTTGCATTAAGAAGTAAGGTAGAGAAAGTGCAAAGTCGCGATGTCAGTGAACTTTGGCACAAGAGATTGGGACATTTGCATCACGGTGCCTTAAAGATTTTGTATCAAATAAGCACTGGCCTCCCTAAAGGAGCATTTGAGCAGTAGGATTTCTGCAAAGGTTATACCTTGGGGAAGTATGTAAAATCCACATTCCATGATCGAGAAAACAAAGCATGTGTAGTATTGAAAAGAGTCTTCTCTGATGTTTGTGTACCTTTCTCGACAGCATCCATTACCAGACATAAATATTTTTTTATTTTTAACGATGATTTCTCAAGCAAGTGTTCAATATTTTTCATGCCAAAGAAGGATGAGACATTCTCAAAGTTTGTAGAATTCCAAGCGCTAGTTGAGAAAGAGAACGACAAGAAGGTGAAGGCTCTTAGGAGTGACAATGGAGGTGAGTATGTTTTGAATAAATTCAAAGATTTCTATGCAAAATAAGGCATTCAAAGAGAGCTGACAACACCCCAAAACCCACAGAAAAATTGGGTAGTTGAGAGAAAGAACCATAACATTATTGGAGAAAAGAGAATTATGCTACATGACTAAGGCCTACCACTGCATTTTTGTGCATAGACATGTGACACAATAGTATACTTGTAGAACTAAAGTCATCATCGAATTCTTGGTATGATTACACTGGAGGAGGCTTTATCGGGGAGAAAGTCAGATGTGTCTCACTTCGGGATTTTTGGAGCCTCTATTTACTGTAAGGTCTCCAAAGATTCAAGGAAGAAGCTTGAGCGAACCACTGAGTTGGGATTTTTTATGTGTTAGAAAAAAACTCCACACAACTTCTAGGTGTAATTACCTTCCTTCGGAATGGTAGTTGTGCAAAGGGATGTAAAGTTTGATGAGGAGAAAGCGATGTAGTGATCTCTTAAGAGGTAGCTTTAGATCCCACAAGAAGAGGAGCTTTTGGCTCCAAAGGATTAGCCTTAGGAAGTTGTGAAGCAACCAAAAATAGAGGAGTAGAGAGTGGAGACATCCACTCAAGCAAAACAATCCAGAGAAGACAGGAAAAGAACTAGGGAATTTGATAGATTGGCATAGGATGCGAGGGAGAATGTGGGAGCTCATCCAAATTTGGGTAGGAAAATGAGGACACCTTAGAGGTAGACTCGCTACATGGCTCTAATGACTGAGATTGTAGATACGGATCCATCCTCTTTCAAGGAAGACATTTAGAAACCTGTTTGGCTTTATGCAATGGTAGAAGAATATGAATCCATTTTAAAGAACGTTGTTTGGGAAGTGGTCCCAAGACAAGCAGATAAATTAGTTGTGGGTTCAAGATAGATATTCAAGGTTAAGAATGCAGTAGAAGGAAGCATAGAGAAGTATAAGGACAAGTTTGTGACCAGAGGATTCTCTCAAGTTGAGGGAATTGACTATGAGGAAACCTTTTTCTCCCGTAGCAAGGTATTCATCCATTAGATCATTTTTTGCATTGGCTACGCAGATGGGGTGGAAGATCCACCACATGGATGTAAAAACAACATTTATCAATGGCGTTATTGAGGAGGAGTTGTACATCAAGACTAGAAGGTTTTGAGACATTTGATCAAGAGCCTCATGTGTGCAGACTAAAGTGAGCATTGTATGGTCTCAAATAGGCACCTTGAGGTTGGTACACCATGATCGACAATTATCTCACTAGTTTTGGCTTCACCAAATGTGAAGTGGATGCAAACCTGTATCATATTTTGGTAGAAGGTAATTGCTTATCATTGCTTTATATGTTGATGATTTAATATTAATAAGTGATGAGTAGTTGATTAGTGATTACAAGGAGGACCTTGCAAGGGAATTTGAGATGAAGGACATGGGTCTTGTTACCCACCATTTTGTGTGTGATATCCCTAATATGTTCTTTCCTGGAATATGGTCCTCAGTCGGAAGCCAACAACCCCTTACAGCCACCAACTAGCTGATTGTGCCACTCCTCTGCCACCTGAGCCAATCATGTGGTCCCTCATGCATCTATCATGATTGTATGTTTGAAGGTGGTCCTCCCAAACCTAAAGGTACACCTTGTCATTTGGTAAGTGAGTATTGTAGTTTACTTATCATGGAAACTTTTGGGCATGGATTAATGGGGGGATTCAGTGGAAAGTGTGGGCTAGGTCTATGCTCTTGTCCCCTAGACCTATTTTGGATGTTAACCATGGACCCTAGTCCCGTGCGATCTCTTTTACTGACCTTTGGGATTTAGGGATGGTAATTCATGGGAAACCCTAATGTTGGTTGCATGGTCGCACTCCCTCATTCACATATATCACTCCCCTTTCACTCATTATATGATATTATTATTGTTATCGATATAAAATAAAATAATGAACTGTAGATTGAATGGTATTTTAAATGTCACGTAGTGTTTTCTGCTTCATTCATAATACTTTCAATTTAATTTATGAAAAAAATGTTAAGCTATAAAACATTATCCTATTTCTATTTGTATATATGATTTCATAATTCACATTAAATTTATTATTAATTAATATTGTTATTTTTTAAATTCAATAATATATTTGATTTCTTATTAAAATTTATTTTTTTTATTTCTAAAATATATATTATGAAAATGTTAATCTATAAAAAAAAATCTTATTTTTATTTTGGTAGATAATTTTCATAATCGCATTAAATGTATTATTAATTAATATATTATTTTTTAAATTTAGTAATATATTTTAATTTCTTATTAAAATTTTATTTTTGAATTAATATTTTTTTATTTTTTCAATTTAATAATATATTTTATTTCTTATTATAAAAAAATTTTTATTAATATTATTATTTTTTTAATTTAATAATATATTTATTTCTTATTAATTTATTTTTTTTATTTTTTTTTTATTTTATTTCTTTAGTTAATTATATATTAGATGATGATGATTAACTTCTACAAAGACCAATGTGGTCTATTGGATCTTAAGAAAGTAAGAGATTAATTCATAATCTTTAATATTTTATTTCTATAATAAAAAAGAAGGGGAATAAACGTTCCTAAATCACAATAGCTTTGCTTAAAAGGTCAAGAAGGTTGGTAGTGTGACAAATGTTTTAGAAATGTGAATAAATGTGAGTAAGAACCCTGTAATCCAAGAGAAAGTGATTTTCACCTTCAACCCTCCTTGTATAAAAAAGGTGACAAATTCGTTCATCCCAAAGTGTTATGGGAATAGACCAACACCTAGTTTCACTTTGAATCACATGAGAATTGTTTCTTATCTTCACAATGTCCATTTTCTTATTACAATTGGCCAAGGAAAACATAATTCTAGTTATTAAGAGAGGGGTTGATTATCTCCTTATAATATATCAACTTCCTTTTCCCCTCTATCTCCTTACCATCCCACAACTTATCCTTAAATTTGGAAGTAATAGTAATTTTAATATTATCCTTATTCTCCAAGATGATGTCGTCCTTTATCGGACAACGATGAAGCCAAGCTTGGACATCCTTGTGCCAATCTCACTTGAGCTAGAGGTTGGGGTTTTGACTACATTTAGAAGAAATTTTAGGGAACTTCTTGGCTTCCATGTTGTAAAACTTCTTATTATACAACAAATACCTAAACATAACCATGTTTTCAATGGGGGAAAGGCCAACTTCAGTCAAGAGGATAGGATAGGGATTATTTCCTTTAATCTTAAGGTTGTAGGTTATAATTTTCTTAATTCAATCTTCCTTCATGATTCTCTAGATATACTACAACCCCAAACCTCACAACCATATAAAATAATAGAACTGACAAGAGTCTCAAAGAGGAGTTATTTTTTACTCCAAACCTAAATGTCAATCAACTTATAATTGTTTTCAAGCTCATAATAAGTTTTCCATCCTCCAATAATCTTTTTCTTAATGTTATAATTCTAGGTGAGCTAATGATTAATGTCAATACCTAAATATTTGTATGAAGAAAACTTATCCAAGTAATTGTTATCATAAATGAAATTATCATGATTGATCTTTTTGGATTTAATTATCATGACTTTAATCTTTTCTGTATTAAGGGTCATAGCCATCCTGGAGCAATGATCATGGAAGATTTTATGTTTCTTGTTGAGATCATGATGGCTTTTGACTAGGAGGAAGATATCATCAACATAAAGGAGAAGAGTAATGACCATACTAGCAAGCTTGGGGCCATTGCATCATGTAGCTTCCCAACACTCTTCTAGCTTATCAATGTAAATGCTAAAAAGGGTATGGAATAGGGGGCACCTTTTCATAATGCCGATATTGCATTTAATTTCTTTAGACCAACCTTTGGTGGTCTTAAGCTTAGTGACAACATTCTCGTATAGCCAAATCACAACAATCCTCAACTCGAGAGAAATCATTATCTATTCGAGTATTTACCATAGCTTATCTCGAGGAACTTTGTCGAAAGATTTTCAAAAATCAACAAAACAATGATGATAATATTATATTTTTATTCAAATAATATATAATTTTATGCAATGATATATAAACATATAGTATATAATATATATATGATAACAATGCTCTGAACTGATATTTTCTTGACTACATTAGTTCATTATTCAATTAAATTGGTTTTTAATAAATATTATTTTACACGTTATTTTAGTTTTTCTTTTCTTTTATATTATAATAATAAAAAAAAAGAATTCATAATCAAAAACATAAAAAAAATTAACATTATGTTCTAGCGGCTACCACCACCCTCCAAAATTTTGTCTTAGCTTCGATTTGGAGCCTGCCTACCAACTATCCTTAGTAGCATGTCTTGCACTATCTAGGTACATATGCTCCAGTTGAGTTTCAATGGCTTATCAACTTGTGTTTTCTAGCTTTTTTTCCTTCCACCCGCAAGCTGACATCCCAAAACTTGGTCATTTTCTTGTTGTTGTGCTCACTTGGGAAATTACGCAGATTTAGACGGGAACTAGCCTTCTTCTCAAGAATTGTGCAGAACTTCAAGGCAACTTGCTACTCTCCAAAAATGCTCAGAGCAAGCAAGCAACCTTCCCTCTGAAAATTGCGTGGAGAAACCCATCGCTCGGCTCGATCTCAAAATTTGCACAAATCTATCTCACAGCCTTGGCTTCAGTCCAGAAATTGCGGAAAGCCTAAGGGGCAACTAGAGCCACACAACTTAGAAACTACACAAAAGTCACTCCAAGGATTGCAGTCAATTGCATGTGCTCCCAAGTTGATCGGTTCCCTCCAGGATTGAGAAATCTCTATTTGCATGCATGGGTTGCAAACAAAGAAAAAAGAAAAAAAGCATCCCTAGATATTAGGGATCCATTTTTAGCAGCTGTAGGTTACATGCAAAAGTCGTTTTAGAAACCTCCCGCCAAGTGTCACTCTTTCCTAGATTTTTGGTATGCGCATCATAAGCCTCGATCTTATCAAAATTATTTTTTCAACTCTTCTGATCTCATTGTTCATTTTTATCTTGGAGCTTTGGCATCCCACATCGTATCGAGGGGCATGCAGCACACTCAACTCAACTTTTTCTGGGTAAGTCTGTTTTTCATATATTTTGTTGCTTTTCTGACTCTTTTTGTATTTCAGTTTGTGTGAGTGTTTTTTTCTTCGTTTTGCTGAAAGATTGCTATCGTTTTAATGCATGTTAGCTTGTAGAAGCATTGTTTCAAGTTTTCCATTACATCTCACTTTTTTTGCATGCATGACATTGTTTCTACATTGATGGTTGTTGTTGTGGTGTCTCGCTCCACACACTTACTTATCTTCCCATTTCCCGAATCCTGCACTCATTGTTTTCATGCATTATCATTAACTCTTGTCTGCACTCAACTTCAGACATGCATTTAGCCTTTACATGTTTTCAGTCGCCCGTCGGCGGGTCTAGGATGCGTTGGCCTGAACCTTGCCTTTCCTGGCTTGCACTACACATTGATGAGAGTGAAGGCTTTGCCTTCCTCCCAGGAATTGCGCAAAGCTTGCCCAACACTGGCCTCCTAGGATTTCTCTGTGAAATTCTAAGAGGAAGTGCCCTGTTGGCCCTCAAAATTGCACAGATGCACTTTGACCAGGTTGCAGTCAAGCTGACTAAAACTGCGCAATGCACAGTTTCAGTCCTCAACAGGCCAAGATGGACTGTGCTTTGCGTAGTTTCAGTAGTCATTCACCTCACTGACAGTCTAGACTAGTAGTTCTCGAAGTTAGTCTCCCAACCTCCCGGTGAAAATTGCGCAAACCTTCCAGTCAGTCACCAGGTGTGTTGCTTATCAGTCCTCAAGTTGCTTTTGGTTTTCAACTGAAATATTGTTTTCCATGAGTTTTTCTCTATCTCCAGGTATCACAGGTGTTTATCTGTCTCTCAACAATACAGGTACAATGGCTTCCAAGAGAGCAGGGTCAAAGGACACCATTGACAGTGCAACTAGAGATGCAATCGAGAAAGTGTCTATGATCTTGCCCATCTATGAAAACACTAAGTTCTTCATAGACAAGGAGATCAAGATGAAATGGAAGGACATCAATGAAACCTTTTCAGGAAGATTTGAGGAGAATTTGGAGTATCGCAGAGTCTATCTAAACATACACAAGTCTAGCTTGTACCATATTGCATGCAGGCATCATGTGTTTCCATGTGCAGACGTCATCCATTGGATTGTCTCGCATACTAATACAAAGAAAACGGTGTTGAACAGTGTCAGTAGAAGAGAACTTTCTACCTTCAGGGAAAAGGACTTTCAGGCGATGTATCACTTTCTACCGTCGGTCATCACGATGGATACACCCTTCACCAGACCCAGTAGTAGTGCAAACTCAAGAGACATCTTAAAGAGCCGTGTGAAAGAGCCATCTAAGTTCAGGACAACACCCAACCAAGCATAAAAGACAAGGATATTGTGGAAGGCATATTAGCTCCTGGTCATCTAAGCATGCCACATATACAACCAAGAGAGTACATAAACATTCCTGCAAAGTTGGGTGATTGTGTTGGATAAGCTAGCGAACAAAGGAAGACCTTTTAACTGGTTCGGCATGTTAGCTCTTAGGTTGAAGGAACAAATAACAGAAGCCTGACATCCACCCAAGGGTCAGCAAAGGCTTTCATGTCTGCTTACATACTTGATGTAGTCTGTGCCTGTCAGTAGTTCCCAATATTGGGTTGGACATGGACACCTTCAGAAACCTTTGTGCACACTTATTGTAGGTTATTCTATGATGAAACATCTGTGGAGTTATAATACGACTATCAAACCACTTCATCACCCTGGTGTACAAGATGATCTTTGAGCAAGAACCGCCTTGCATGTTGCAGGAAAATATGGGCATTGATTTACATAGTAGATTAGTATGCCTCGCCCCATGGTACCTACATCTGAATGTAAAATGCGGAGAAGGTTCCTCATGTGTTTATCAAAGTTTTCCATGGATAAGCTGGTCATGCAATAGGTTTCATATCACATCTCGACATAGTTGTCAGCGAGACAGCATAGGAAGAGGAAGGCACCTTGGCCTGCTCTTCCTTTGTAGATTGGGTAGTATGATATCCATAATTTCAAACATGTTGAGGCTGAGATGGAGGAATTTAAGAGGTTCACCTTTAGCACCAGAAGTTTCAATCCATGTGACCTGCATTTCTTAGTGAAGGAATGCTTTGCGAGAGTGTATCACCCTTAGATCCATGTGACATGTCATTGGCCTGAGGAAGACCCATGGAGATACTACTATCACTTCTCAAGGCTCAATGAATCAGTCAACGTGGATGTAGAATGGTTAGCAGTGTGGAAGGCAGCAACGTCTCAGAGAGTAGCATCATCAGTAGTAGCAGAAGGCAGCAAACCCGCACTTGATAAAGACAAGAGGAAGGTTGTCGACATCACATAGGTTGAGCAAAGCTGCAAGTTCAAAGCAAATCCACTTCTGCTTAAATAAGCTTTGGATATTGAGGCAAAGAGGTGAAAAAGGGATCACACAAAGGAAAAGGGAGAAGTAGAAGGTGGAGGAAGAAGAAAAGGAGTTGTAGGAGTTGAAGCAGCAAGTTAGGGAAGAACAAGAGCTGCGTAGAAGAGAGAAGGAAGTGCACCAGGGACAAGAAAAATAGGAGGTGAATAATGCACACATTGATGAAACTGTGCCTATACAAGTTATTGATTCATTCGAACAGCTAGCACATGGCAGACAAGGTGAGCAATCGCAGGAGAAAGACTTTTCTCGAATGATTGATCAAATGTTGTAGCAAATGGACATGATATGGTTCAACTCAAGTTAGATCAGGACATTGACCTCATGCCTCAGCACCAAGAGGTCACCCCATGGCTTCACTAGATCCAGAAGCAGAGAAAGTACCAATCGATCAAGGAGACACTAAAATCCTTGAGGAAGCGGATGTTTACAACATATCTTTTGATGACTCACAACACAGAGTTGTGCAGTCATGCAAGGTGCCCACTTCGGATTTTCATGTATCTCCTGCATAGTTTGAAGAGAGAGTGGTCGTGTACGATGTGCGCAGACATCCTGCTACATTGCCCGATGCTACCAAGGCATATGCCAAAGCCGCCAGCTTGAGTGTTAAATTCTTGATAGCTGAGAACGAGTGCATGGCTAAGGATCTACAAGTGGCCAAGTAGGGAGAGCAACAAGTTACAACATTTGCCAGAGAAGAGTTGAGGAAAGTGATACTTGATGAAGTATCATCTCTCAAGAAAGTCATGTGGAATTTTTACTTCAGGTTCGTCACCGTGCATAATTTAGTTTTCCATCTTAATGGTTGATAGAAACATTGTGCTAGGAGAGCACACATCTTGTCAGATGTACGCACTATTTTTTATCACATGAAAATATGGAAAATGACTTACAAATGATCCCCATTGCACTTGCCAAAGATGATGAATCCAAAGGTGGTAGAGTTGAAGGCACACATCCAGAGTCAGATCCGAAACCACGAGGAACTCCCGCATCTCATCACCAGCTTGCAGGCTTCACATGCATGAGTGTTCAGGAGCATGGATGTCATTGTGCGCACGCATGGGATCCCATCCACTGGCACACTCTCCAAGACGAAGGCAAAGATCCAAGTCTGACTGGAGCTAGACATGTACATCGATCAGTTGATGCACATAGCCACCAGCGTAGACTTGTAGATGAGCACAGAGACTATGCAAGAGTATGTTGTTGGTCCAGCTGCACTCAAGACTATGATGCGCATACTATCCGATGAGTTGGAAAGAGGTGTTGAATCAGTGTACCCGGATGCAACAGGGGCACGAGTTCAATTTCATAAGGATGTCACCACAAAGCACCCGAACACCATAACAGACTACCAAGCTTGACATCAGTTTTCCACTATCGATCATCGAGAGGATATCGAAGAGTTAGTCTTCCCAGAACTATTTGAGTATTAGTGATGTCTTTCATGGTTTACTCAAGCCCATTTTGGTCTCATATGAGTATATGTGCAGATTGCAATGTAAACATGTTCTGAAAGTGAAATACCAAGTCTTAATAGTATAATGTAACAGTCATGTGTAAGTTGAAGAGTCATGAGGGCAATTGAAAAGTCACAAAGGGTAGTGTCAAGGGTCACCCCACCCTTTGCTATTTATAGAACCTCATAACTCATTGTACAATCTTTTGGGAGCCAAGATTCCTATAGGTATAATTTAGAGAAATCTTGGACTGTATTGTAATGAGTGTTGGCTTCTCCACAGTGCAAGCTAGTACATCTCTTTAGAGGAGCAAGCAATAGTGACTGTAATGTTTCGCTATTGGGGCTAGTGGAAGTCATGGTTGTATGTATGATTGGATCTTTCATTCTTTTAGTATAATAGAGCCAACATGTTTCATGCATATATTGTTATTGTAGTTCGGCTATCCTGGTCACTTTACTGATGTATGTAGCTGTAATTTACACATGTATGTATGGACTATTCTGGATGTGTTTGCATGAATCTTATCGAAGTGTGTTGTTGGTATAATCCATCACGTTGGATCATCGTCTATCTTGATTTCCATCACGTGATCTCTTTCTACTCATGTGTTCCCCTTCAAGCCGTGTGTCATCATAGGTTTCTAAGGGGTGCACTCACTCCCCCTTCCGTGTGTTAGAGCCTTTCATGCACCTTCCTTGACTTGCTGCAAGGTCACACCCTTGCTACCAACAAGAACATTTTACTTATCTCTGCACACAACCACAGTCAAGGTGATACCGTACTACCCATTGTTGGGACTCCTACTCCAAATGGTCTGAGGTCTAGTTGGGACTTCCTACCTCGGAAATCCCCTAACATGTTGGTGGGTCCAGCACCGTCAACACATTATTAGAAAAAAAGAAAAAAAAAGGTAATATAGACATGCTTGTTACATTTCAAATAAAACAAAACTCTACAGAATCAATTAAACAAAACATATTTTGCCACAAAGTAGTAAAATATGTGTGTCAACTAACATGAAAATTGACGGTTTGCACATTTTAATTAACCTGAGTTAACAGTAGCCATTGTGGCAAGTAAAATATGTGTGTCAACTAATGTGAAAATTGATGGTTTACACTTTTTAATTAACCTGAGTTAGCAATAGCCATTATGGAAAGCATAATGTGTAGAGTGATGACATATCGCTCCAAAATAAGGAAACATGGTAGTTGCAATACATGATTTATGCATTTTGATATGGCCAAAATAGATGACATGTGGCAATACAAAGCTTGAGGTGTTAGGTAACATATAGTACCCACATCATGCTTAGTGATTTGTTTCTCGACATGAATTCATAGTGTATCATTTAGAATTGGTGGGGAGAATGGCATAATAGAAGTTGCGAAACGAGTATATTTATGTAATTTAATAATCCAAATTTAAATAGGAATGCAACAAATTATAGATATAACCATACACACAGAGATGCAGTGGAAATGAAACTTCATTTCATTAATATCAAAGAACTGAAATATGCTTACATATAGAATTTAAATAAACTAGCTCGGGTGATGGTATCTTATCTCTGAGAAGAGATGTGGTGGCTACATGCCTCTAAATTGTGTTACAATGAGGTTTGAAGGCCTATTTATTATTGAGAAACAATGGAAAACTCTACACATCCAATAACCTAACCCTAGGAGATGAAATTTCAAACTATGGGCCCCATTGGGGAAAGTTGGTACATCAACTTTTGGGGTTCTAACTTTGGCATATGATCTTCATTTGACGCACACGATACCTCATTAGAAAGACCTATTCAAGGACTACAACAATTGGCAAAGAATATCAAGTTGAAAACTCATCTTTGTCACTAGTGGTTTTCCCAAAAAACCATCGTTTAGGGCCTCAAAACAGCTCCAGAAGTTGAGGACCCGAAAAACTGCCAAAAATAGTAAACTGTGCTACAATTAAGGAAATTGAAAAACTGAAAGAAACAATGGTGGGGGTCCAAGTGGAATAGTTGGGTGGCCACCAATATCCACCTAGATCATTCCTCCCCCCTTAGGAAGAAATGGTCCCCATTGCATTGTGTTGCTACATGAGATGAGAAACTTCTATTGAACTTGGTCCCTGGTAAGCGACTTTCCTTGGTGAAGGAGTTGGCCTAATTTGACAACTCGATATAGTTTTATCCTTTGTTGTCAGGTGTTCTTGATCTGTGTGTCCATGATCCAAAAAATTTAGGCTTGTTCCATGCAGTTTGAGTTTAACTTTGTTGGTGTGAGTTTTTCTACAATGTTGGATGTGTCTAACAATGGTGGAAAGTAGGGTCGAAGGCGCTCTATATTGAACATTGGTTGCAGACCAAGGAATGGTGGAATACTGAGCTTGAAGGAATTGTCCCCTATTGTCTTAGTGATGGTTTATGGCACATATCACAGTGGGTGAAGCTTTTGGTGGGCCCCAACGAGGCACTCCTTCTACTGTAACCAAACTTTGTTACCCACCTGGAACTTGTTTGGCACCCAATGTTGATCATGCCTCTACTTGTACTTAGAATCAGCTCTGTCCAATATGTCATGGACCTCTTGGT
Source organism: Pinus taeda (assembly GCA_000404065.3). Lineage (NCBI taxonomy): Eukaryota > Viridiplantae > Streptophyta > Pinopsida > Pinales > Pinaceae > Pinus > Pinus taeda. The sequence goes on from APFE031513179.1 coordinate 21,297, forward strand.
GGATGTGATGAATGTGCTCAATGAATTTGTTTGCCTTGTTCGCTTCGGACTAGACATGAGCCGAATCTTCCTAAGTAGTTGCAAATGGTATGGCCACATCAATGGGACATAATGGTTGGAATCCCAAGCCCACCTGAAAAGGGTTGTGGCCAGTTGAGCTGTGGAGAGCCCAGTTATAGATGCGTTGGAAAAAGGGGAGGCTCTCATCCCATGTGCATGGATGCTTTGAGTTGGACATGTGTAGAATGTGTGCAATCATCCTGTTGTGTAGCTATGTCTGACCATCAGTTCATGCACATCCTTGGGTTTCCTTTAGCACCTTGTTCATTATCACATTGCATATTTGGATGCATTGTGTATTTCCCAAAAATGAGACCAATACTTTATTCAATAGTGAACAAATATACTATTATTATTAGTAATTACACCTTTTGGTTTGCCATCACATTTCTTTTTCAAACATTATAATTTGGCTCCTTTTAATGTTGAAAATGTTGTAACTATGAGATACATAGTCTTAAGCCTGCAATTGTATGGTTTCCATGCTCAAATTTATAAGTAATGGGGCTTTAGTGCTAGTGATTCAATATTGCACAATGTTGTAAAAGATTTGAACTTAGATTCTCCTTTCATCAATGTGGATTCCTTTACCATAATGTTTTGTACCATTCTTCATAGGGTGATATCAACACCATATTATGATATTCAATGCACAAATTCATGGTATATTGTTCCTTAGATGGTTCTCCAACACACCCTTTATCACATCCTTTATTGCTCATATTACATGCACACAACCTTTAAATATTTTGATAACACCATACTTGTGTGGTATGATTGATACATCGACTTGCATTGTTGCCTCACATGCATGGATTTATCATTATTATATTAGTTGAATTGGATCTTTCATGTGTGCTCTATCACATCCCTTGTGTTTCCACTATATCATTCTTTTATTTCACCTGGCATAGTATTCATGATCTGGTTGCATTCTTGAAATGGTAATTTTTCATTAATTACAATTAGTCCATTGTATGATTTTTATAATGTTCCTTAATCCTACCACTATATGCAATCTTTGAACAGATTCACTCCAATGGTGAGTTCAATCTTTGTATGTGACCTTGGGTATGAGTTCAATCTTTTGATGTGATGGGTGTTCACATACCTAAGACAACCCAAACACACAAAGACAAACCTTCGAAATCACCAAAATAAGATCGCAAGCATTACAAAGAAATCATCATGCCAAAGACGACAGTTGGTTGAGCAATTAAAAGGGTGAAAAATAATTTGACTAAGCTCAAGGAATGAGCTCAAGTGTTTGCAACAATTAAAGGAAAAACCAAGGAAGACTCTAAAATTTGAATGCAATCCAAAATTTTGGAGGGTGTTGCAGCCGCTACAACACTTGGCGATACACTAGTTGAATACCAACTTCTCTATTTTTTTCTATTTATAATGCTTGGCCTTGGTACTTCAGGGATTATTGATTCATCGTGCAGATAACTTCAACTTCCCCACTTACCCCATGGATAGAAATGGTTCGCCTTGTACCAACTCAGTTGAACACAATATAAGATTTAGCCCGATCATGGTGTTTCAAATAGAGAAGAGTAATTTGTCTCATGAGATTAATATTTTCAGAGTATAGTTTTTCATCCATGGTGTTTCCCTACTATCAGCAGGCCTAGATAGTACCCTAATGAATTCACGCAAGAACACACACATTTCTCCACTGCCAATGAGCCTAGACAGTAGCCCAGTGGATTTTCCTACTTCACCTCTCTGTGCAGGAAGGCTATCTCTTCTTTCACCTTTGTTATTTTGAAATAGAACTGTGCATAGACACTTATTTATTTTTGGGGAAAAATAGGAATCCTGACTTATTGAGAACATGAGAGGTTGTTCCTTCAGAGAAGCATGTAAAGACCTCTGATTTAGGTTTTCTCATTTAGATTTCCCCCTTCTTTGTTTCTACTAGTTGGATAAGCTTGAAGAGACTATAGTAGAAAACTGAGCGTAGGCATGAGGTTTTTGAGACTGGACATAGGTTCATGGTTTGAACGAAACTCTGCTTATAGAGGGATAATATTTTTTGTCAAGACTTCATTGGTCAAAATTTACAAACAAGGACAAAGAAGACAAACATAGGACTAGCGAAGCATTGCAGTGTCACAAGACTCCTTGAACTTCAGCCACATACACATTCAGAAGCCAGAAGTAGTGTGGAACAATACTTACTTACAAAGAAAACAATAGAATAGTAGAGCAAAGAAAAACAAGAAGCAAACAAAAGAACAAGCAATGAAAATAATATGTACATAGAATGGGGTGCGGCCCCAAATTATTGGAAATAACATTTTAAGTCCTGACCATGACAGGGAGGGTGACAATATTCCTGTCAAGTGATTGAAGATGATACATGTGTTGGCCAAGCTTCTCGTGGACGGTAAATGGTCCAATCCACAAGTATTGAAACTGCGTGTGCTTTCACTTGTTCTCGTGGGGTTTGTCCCACTTTAAGACTAAGTCACCCGCACTTAAGCTAGTACTCCATGCAAAATTTTTGTTGAACCATCTCTTGATATGGTTCTGGTGGAGTGTGAACCTTTCTTTTGCTTTCATCCTTTCTTCATGTAGCTTGTGTAGTGTGTCCATCATAATCTGAGCTAACAGGCACAACTTGCCTTGGGATTCTTGGGACAACTAGAGAGTAGGCAAGTAGATGTTCAACAGAAGGATGGATTCTTTTCAATATACCAAGAAGTAGGGGGAGGTATTTAAAAAAGGCTTAGGTGTGACTCAGTAAGCCCATAAATAATTCACTAGAGAGGATTGTCAGTTTTGTTTTTTAGAGTAAATGGTATTTTTGATAATGTGTATAAGGTTCTTGTTTGTAGACTCAACAAGACCATTTCCATGAAGGTAGTAGTTAGCTGAATGTTTCAACACAACACCATTTTGCAATGCAAATTCATAAAACTTTAATGAAGAAAAGTACAATGCATTGTCAAAAACAAGTGATACATGAACGCAAAACCTGGAGATGATGTTCTGTTGTAGGAAGCTCATGACTTCCTGGTCATTAACTTATTTCAGTGGAACTGCTTCTGTCCACCACATGAAGTAATTTGTAGCAGTCAAAATATAGTGGTGCTTCTTCGATGAATGTGAGAGAACCTCCCCAATGATATCCAAGCCTCATTGTTGGACTGGTTATTGCACTGCAATAGGTCGCAATGGGGTTCCTGACCTTTGGTTTTTGCTGACACATCTCTAAAAATCCGGACACTTGCGGGCATAGGCATGTTCATCCTTGAACAATGTTGGCCAATAGAAGTCGACCTGCATGACCTTATGCGATGTTGTTTTACCTGCGAAGTGTCCCCTAGTTGGTTCTTCATGGAGATCACGTAACACATTTTCTAAATCCTGTGCCTCCAAGCACCTAAGCAGTATACCATTGTGGTGATTTATGTAAATCACTTCATGCAGCAACTGATAAGACAAAGTTTTGAGTCAAAATGCCCTCTTCTGTCGCATAGAAAAAATTGAGGGCATGGTTCAATGCTCTAGGAACTAGTGCACTTCTGCATACCAAGAGGTTTCATGTGAAGTGGAAGGAGTTCGTTCAACATTATACTTTTATATTTCTTGCTCCTAGCCTGCGAGCTCTTCTCTTTCCTCTTGCGCGTGCACTGCTCCTACTGCTAGTCTGCAAAGACTGTGACCCTTGATGGTGTGAACTGGATTGATTTCAAGGTCGTACTTTTGTAGTCCTATCATCCAATTTTCCCTCATTTTACAAAGCTCTTGCTGAACAAGCAGTGCTCTGAGTACAGGCTGCGACACAAAGACAATGCAATGATTCATCAAGAGGTAGGATCTGAAATGCTTCACCGCCTTATACGCTACATATGCTTGTTTTTCCATAGAGGGATAGTTGATTTCAGGTCTTTGCAGGCTCGCACTCATGAAGGAGGTGATCGTTCATTATTCAAATTGACCTTATAAGTGAGCACAACAACAAGTGAAGTGTTGGAAGCAAAAGTGTAGAGAAAGAAATATTTGTTGAAGTTTGGGTTGTACAGTGCGAGCGCCTCTGCTATAGTTTTCTTAATACAGATGAACATGTCCTTTTCCTTCTTCCCCCAACTGTAAACTACATACTTCTTGATCATCTCTTGGATGGGTTTGACAATCTCCGCATAATCAGAGATGAACTTTATGAAGAAGTTGATCTTCCCTAAGAAAATTTTCACAACTTTCTTGATCCCAGTTTTGGCAATGATTTGTCCAAGCAAGTTACCATCGGACATTGTGAAGATGCTCTTCTTGGGATTCAAGGATATCCTGTATTTTTGACATTGCTCGAAAATTTTCTTGAGATAACGCAGGTGGTCTGACCACTATCTAGAGGAGATTGTCACATCATCAAGGTAGACCACTACGCTTTGTTCAATGAGCCCATAGAATGCAATATCCATTGTGTACTGGAATGTTGCAACTACGTTCACCAACCCAAATGGCATTCTTCGGAAAGAAAATGTACCCTGCCTGGTACGGAATGTTGTCTTGAGTTTGTCAGGCTCTACTACCAGAACCTTGTTATATCCTGAAAAGTCGTCAAGAAAAGAAAACATCTATGCACTAGATACTATCTATAGTATATTCTCCATGGACAACTGGGTAGTTGTCCTTGTCCGAGGTGTGGTTGACATTTCGCAAATCTATGCACATGCGAATATGGACTTCTTCCTAACAAGAAGCAAATTGGAAACCTACGTGGAAGGTTGAACCTTGTAAATGATCTGAGCATCCAACAACCTTGTCAGCTCTTTCTATATGAGGGGCTCAAGCGAAAGATGAACCTTCCTTAGCTTTTATTGAAAATACTTGACCCCTTCCTTGATTGGAATAATGTGTTGGATTATTCATGTGGCATATGCCTTCAGGTCATCATATGTCCACACGAACACATCACGATATTGTTTGAAAAGGTGGATGAAAGGTTTCCTCTCTTTTAATGTACAACACGTACTAAGATTTAAGAATTTCAGATCCTTATCTGTTCCCATATTAATATGTTCATGCAGCAATATAGAGTTTTGGTTTTTGGCATTCACTGGCCCCTGAAAGTGGTTCTTCAAGTCATACAACTTCTCGAGTGATACCAAACCCTAGGGGATGAGGTTTCATTTTCTTTCATTGGCTGCATCCTGCAAAGATTGTCCATGCTCATCCTCGTCTATCATTGCATCCTTGAAGACGTCATTTGTACCCATGAAATGTTGTATATGTTGATTATGATAAAAAACATGTAAATTGGTGATTCTTTCTAATATAGATGGTTTATACAAAATATCAACAGAAAATCTATCCCTTAATGGTGACATCCTAGCAGTTGCATTTTCCAAGGCATCTGTAGCTGCATTACACATTCTTGGTACAAAAATAATATTAAAAGCTTGGAATTGAGAAATGATTTGCCATACCTCTTGTTGATAACTTTTAAGATGGGGTGACACATAGTGTATAGTGTTACGTACCTAACGGACCACAATATCTTAGTAACTTACCACTTTTAGCACAACAACATTGAGGCTAATGGATTTTTGTAATCCCAAGACGAGTGCTTCATACTCTGTGGTGTTGTTTTTACACTCGAACACCAAGTGGCTAGAGATTAAGTGTTTCCTCTGTAGTGGGTCTATTAAAATACAACCAACTCCAGAGTCGTCCTACGTCTTGGATCTGTCAAAGTACATGGTCCACATGTCATTTGTTCAAGGACCACTTGTTGCACTATTACTACTATCACTACTACTACTACTGTTACAAACTACTATACATGTTTCATTTTCACCAGTTGGAAGGAGACCCAACTGTGTGTCTAGTGGGGTAGGGGATGGCTTTACAAGATACCACCCCAACTGTGTTTTGAGAAAGAAATTGCCGAACATAAGATCTACGAAATCCAATGACTTGTTTTCTCCATCCAAGAGAGTCACATTGTGTTTCATATATCTTTCTAACAACACCTAGATCTGATTGTTTTTTCCCCTATACGGAAGCCATAAGTGTGATCATTTGATAATGAGGTACCCTTGTAGCTTGTTGGACCAGTATCTGCTCAGTGGTACGTCGTATGCTTCTAGGATGTCCACAATAACAATGTTAGTGCACTGATGAACTCGTCTGTTAGATGATAACCAGATGACCACATCTTTGATTTCACCATTGGCTGGTACGCATGTTCTATCTAGTTGGATGATCTACGCATTTGTGCTACTCCATTGAGAATTGATCTTCTTAGCAATGGAGAGTGACATGACATTGGCTGATGTGCCAGAATCAACCAAAAAATTGTGGACATTGAAATTGAATATTTCGAATGATAACAGGAAAGGTGGGCAAAGTGATTTTGCCTCCTCCATACAAAGTGCATTGAGGACGGACGCGTGCGTTTGAGAAGGATTACTTGATCCCTTGTTGGAAGAGATAGAATCATCTATAGATATTTTCTCAAGTGCATGCAGAAGAAAGTCTTGCTGACTCATGATTTTGGTTAACTCATACAGAGATATGTTGGCTTGAGTCTTCTTCATGTCCTCTATAATGTTGTAATCCAAAGAAGGAAGACTCACTAAGGTGTCTGGGGCTAGACTTGTCTTCGTGGTATCCGATGGGCTGCTCTTATCTTTACTACTCATGGACGTACTCTTTGTTGTAGTTGTCTTCATGGACTTGCTCTGAGTTTTATGTGTTGAGTTGACCATAAAATCTACTTTCCTTAGCATGTGTTTTCTTATTTTATCTCTCGGTAGCTTGAACACAGTGGGGACCCCTTGACTTCTCAAGTTGTACTGATTGTTTTGATTTGGGGTTGGGTTGTCACTCTAGGGCTCCTTCTCAATGGCGGTCTTTTGGGTTATGCACGAACACTGATACATGTTTACTGCTTGCCTAGAACTTGGGCTTCATCAGATGCAACATATTCTTCATCTTCATCATTGGGCACAGCCTAATCATTAGTCATGATGCCTTCAGACAACCATGTGTCCATGCTTCTCATCATATAGTTTCACTGCAGGCACATTCTTTTTTAATGTTGTTCATGGTGGAATGAACAGTATGAGTCATTCATGTTCTTATCAACGTTCAACACGAGGTTGGAGCTCTACCCAGATTTGGATGGATAGTTGTTGTTGTTTCCTGGGGCCACATTCTTTTTCGGCAGGTGCTTGGAAGGCCCGCTGCTCACGATTGTCTTACTCATCTGTTTTTTGAGTTCAACAACTTCGGTAGCCAGTGACTTGAGGAGACGAGTAATGCTATCAATGTCACTTCCTTCCTTTTCCTTAGCCTTACTCAAATAGGCCTGATACCTCTTGCCCATGTCCTTAGAGTCCTTAGTTGATTCATCATTTGCAATGACTCCAATAGCGTGCAAGTCTTTCTCCATTTCAATAGCCTCTTCACAATTTTCTGTCACGGTTTGTCTTGTAGTTTACGCAATATTGGTCGGCAGGGAGGACATGTAGTAGTCAATGGTGATGGATTTATGAGGTTTGGTGTCTATTGAGAACATGTTCAGAATGCGTTTAAACCTTTGATTAAAATATTTGACTTTCTCTTTCTGCTCTATCTTGAGACTACCCAACTCGTTCAGCAACATGACGGGGGTCTTGTCTTCAACAAACTTCTCATGGAACACTCTATTGAAAACCCCCCTAGTTCTGGATGGTATTTGGTGGAAGCCTATGGTACCATACCATTGCTTTGCCATCCAAGGTACATGGAAATAGTCTGCATGCAACGTCGTCATAATGTACCTTGAGAGTCTACAGATGTACGTAGAATGTGTCAAACTGGTCTTCTGCCTTCACTGTCTTGTCAGGGTCATACTTTGTTAAAATCTTCTTTGCGTGTCTTGGCATCTTGTGCAAGACTCCCGAGGGTGCCAATGGGCTCTGAGTAATCCATTCTAGGTTTTTATCTACCATGTTGTCCTTTTCTTCATCCTTGTCCTCTTCTTTTGAATCTGATGGTTCTACCTCTCAATTTGTTGGTTCATATTTGACTCCACCTCCTCCATTTCCTTCCCCTCTACCTCCTGCACCGAAACTTGAGCCCAAGTGTAGGAGGTTGTCTTCTTCTTCCTTTCTAAATATTGGAGGTTCCTCTTCTTTTTCCACAGCTTCTACCACCTCTTCAAGAGTGGCAAAGATTGTTTCTTCCACAGATGAGACTACCACCCCTGTAGGAGTAGTCTTTCACTTCCTCTGTGAATATGGAAGAGTGTACACTCCTGGAATTATTCTAACTAATTTAGAAATTTGACGGGTAATGGGATGGAAAACATGGATGTGCTGATACAGTATTTCACGTTTGGGTCTGGGAGGTGATAACTAACCAACTTCAGAATTGCACATAGGGGAGAGGGAGTGTGTGTTACTTCCTTGGCCATATGATGGATGAGTGGGGTCGGTGGGACAACCAGCCATAAACTGTTGGCGGCACTCCTTCTAGCGCCATAAATGTTGATAGTGTTGGACTCACCAACATTCAAAAAGTGAGGTGAGTTGCCTGGTGAGTGCGTAATGTAACCTGTGTCCAGGTTCTCTTACTTTAAAGGGAGAGAGTAAAGTGAGCCTCTATATGAGAGTTAGTAGTATGACCTAGGAAGAGACGCACGTGGACCACAAAGGGTGTTTCCAGCATCCAATGGAGTAGTCCACAATGGATGCGGCAATCATTAAAATCGAAGTGCAATGGAAAACACGTACACCATCCAACAAAGTAGTCTTCATGGAGGTGAAAGTCATCATAACTAGTACCAGACAGGTCTGTCTAATGTCCTGTGGAGTAGTTCATAAGGAAGATACAACATTGATAAAGCAATACAACACATCATCAACAATGTAAGTACTAAAACAACCAAATTAGTTCAACTGTCTTAGTACAGGTTAAATAAACATGCATTACAAATGTTTAAAGAGTAGTCTTACAAACATCTACAAAACATGTGTGAAAATGTGTTGGCCTCAACAAGATTCTGAATTAAGAAAAACTCCCAAGATATATTTGTACACCATACATCACTAGTCCCAGTAATGGGACATTGGATCCACTCTTCACTCCTCAAAGAACAGATTGAAAACTCTCAATGCTAAGTGGGAGGAGCCAAGGTGAAAAGTATTTCTCATACAATGGGAGGGACATATATAGCCAAGGGTGATGCTTGAACCTTGTGACCCTTGGACTACCCTCATGACCATTCAACTTCCTATGATTTTCAAATAAAATGACTCTTCAACTTCTTGTGTGCGTCCATTGTACTTTCACTTTACATTACATTCAGTTACACTAGATATGGCCCATAGTGGTGATCTGGCTATTACAACTCATGACACAACTCAAGCTAAAATTGCTAACAGGTACTGGCTGACTGTAGTGTCCATGTCAAGATGTTACACTTCTAAGTGATGGATGTACTCTCGGGTTTGTTTGTCTTCTCCTCTGCATGGATTAGTGTTGCGAGATCTTCGATGGTCTTGGTCTTGCAAGATGGTTTAATACATGTGTTCCTTTCGCTTGTTGCTCTATGTGCTTTGTTCATTCGTCCAACTACAAGTATGTTTTATAGCCTGTTCGCTTCTTCTTCATCTCATTCATCGTCTCGCTATGATCTATCAGTGTACATGTTCCTCTAATGCACTCATCACAAGATGACATCAAATCCAAAACCTCTTAGTATAGCATGATCCATTATTTTCCCTGTTTCCGGCTCGGGACAGATGACAGGCTAGGAAAGGGCCTAACAATTACGCAGTGTGCAGTTCTAGGTGACAGGGAGGGAGGACTAGTCACTGAGACTACACACAGCACAACTCAGACTTGGACAAGGAACTTCGGGGCACAATCTTCACTATATGGGAAAACTGCACAGAGGCCACTAGGAGGCAGAAATGCACAGTTGGAGGCACCAGTGGCAGCTGCAAGGTGGGACTCTGAGGGAAACCTCTGCACAGTTCCCAAGAGGAAGGGCAGGAAAATAGAGGGACTAGATGATAGGTCTGTACAATTTTGGGGAGAAGTGAGTCTCGGTTGAGGGAGGTCAGAGGAAACTTCAACGCAATTTCTGGGATAAGTGTAGGCTCAAGTCTCTACGCAATGCAGGGTTCCAACAAGTAGGAAGGAGGCTTGGTGATTGTGGTTGGGAAGTGTGTAGTTCAGATAGGATATGAGGCAGTTTTTATGCAGTTCTGGGAAGGAAGATAGCTACTCACTTCTGGGATTGCACAGTGCAAATGGCCTGAAGGACATCCTCAAGCACTGTGCAATTCCAGGTGATAGAGAAACACCACTAAGGGTTGATATTGTGTAGTGCAACTTAGTCGGGGTCTCGTGAAGTGGAGTTGTTCTGTCAAGAAATTTTCAAGAAAATGGCTAAGTGTGAAAGGAAAGTGAACTCGTGAAGACTTGACATTGTGATCACACACTTAGCATACTTCAACAATATGATGACACCAATCACCTAGATAACATAGTAAAGCATGACCCTCTATGGGACTGTCTAGAGGTGAAAGTGACAAGTGTGGTGTTTGGGATAGACCTTCGAACGACCGTGACAACACTTCCGTGATAGTGCTTACAACTTTGTGTGTGAGTGCAATGGGTGTTCACATAGCTATGACAACCTAAACACACAAAGCCAAATCTTCAAAATCACTAGAACAAGATCGCAAGCATGAAAAAGAAATCAACATGCCAAAGACAACAGTTGGTTGAGCAAGCGAAAGGGTGAAAAATACTTTGACATAGCTCAAGTGTTTACAACCATCAAAGAAAAAACCAAGAAAGTTTCTGAAATTTGAATGCAATCCAAAATTTTGGAGAGTGTTGCAGCCACTACAACAAAGTCCTTGAAGTCCAAAAAAACACCCTTCACAAGAGAGATGTTAGCAAAAACAGCGGTATCATAAGTGTTATGATATTTTACATACTATTGAGCATTTGGTTTAGCTAAAGCTTGGTTAATTGGCACAATGTTGTATTCATATAAAAATTCATAATCACATGAAATCATTAAACAATTTCACACATATTTTATTCGTGGAAATTAGATGGCCTCAACTACGATATCAGGAGCATACGATATCAATTTTAGGTGAAACAAGCTTAGTTGGATTCAAATCACTGAGATCTATCCAATCATATAGGTTTCGAGCATTTTTTAGCACTTTGAATTTTGAGCACTAAACTGATCCCTTGGATCACTCCTCCCCATTGGAATCTTTTGGACCTCAAAAATACTACTTTTAGTCAACAAATAGATGAGGGTACAATTGCCTCACCCTTCCAACCTCAATCCATTTAGCTTTTCTTAGAGTTGTTCCTTTGAGACCAACATGAAGGTACTCCACATTCCCTCGTTTTGAAGTTATTGTCCTTCTCTCAAAGGATGGTATCCTGTTGCAATTATTCATTATATTTTGGTTAAAAATATTCTATTGAAGTAATTTGAACATGCTCTCCTTGATCATCAATCAAAGGAGGCTCATATAGTCTCAAATTCTCAACATTAACAACTACATACATTTTCATATAAGGAGGAAAATCTGAATGGAAGGCATTGTTACCAATCTTTTCTAGAATCCTAAAAGGTCCATACCTTATTGGTTTTATCTTTTTACCTTCTCCTTTAAGCCTCTCTTTGCTAATGTAAAGAAAAACTTCATCTCCAACTTGGAAATTATGGTCAACATGATGTTTATCATGCCTTGTATTATACTTGGCTTGGCTCTTTTCCAACTATTCTTCAACCATTTGATGTACCAATTGAACTTTCTCAATGAACTTCCTGGCCTTATCAATGTCACTATGACCATCAATAGCAACATCCCCAAAGACAAAATCTAAAGGAGATTTTGGTATGTAACCAAAACATGCCTCAAATGGAGATGTTTGAGTCAATGAATTCTTTGCTCAGTTATAAGAATGTTGAATGTAGTGTAAGTGTTCATCCAAAAGCTTGGGATGTTTGCTGCAATAACCTTAAAGAAGATGTACTACCATTCTATTCACCACTTTTGTTTGACCATCGGTTTGTGGATGGAATGTTGTGGTCTTTTTCAACTTGGTGTCCATGAGTTCCCATAATCTTGACCAAAAGTTCCTGAAAAGTTGAGAATCTCTATTAGAAATAATGCATTTGGGCAACCCAAAATGTACCCATACATGTTGAAACAACATTTGTGTAGTTTGTTCAACTATAGCCTGCTTCTTACAAGGCATCAAAATACACATCTTGTTGAAATGATCCACCACAACATATTTAAGATAATGATGATGTTTTTTAGACATAGGCAATCCTCCTACAAAGTCCATAGAGACACATTCCCAAGGATGGAAAGGAACTAGAAGTGGAGTATACAATCCTAACTTTCTATTGTTAGGCTTACTTGTAGCATATAAATAACATCCTCTTATATATCATGATACACTTTCATTCATTCTAAGCCAATAACAATACCTTTGTAATTGTGCCTCCATCTTGCCTACACCAAAATGACCAGAAATAAGAGAAGTATGTACTTCCCTTATGATGTTGACTGTTTCACTTCGTGGAATGCATAACTTCCCAAGATGATACAAACTTTTATCATGCACATGGTAATACAATTCCACTACTTGGTTTCCTTGACACAAAGTTTCATATACATCTTTAAAGTATTCATCTAAAGCATATTGTTGAACATATCTCTCATGCATGATATAATTATGCTTAAGAATAACTGAAGTACTAACAAATGGTTTAGAAGGCATGTCAACAACCTTGTTATAGATACCTTTCTTATACCTTATTACCAAGTGGAATTGATGCAAGAAACCCATCCATTTGAAGTGCCTCACTTTCCATATCTTAGTTTGTGATTGCAAGTATTACAATGGTTGATGATCAATGTAAATGATATTTTCCTTTCCCAACAAATAGTCTTTCCACTTTTTCACACTTTGCCCCAATGCATACAATCCACTTTCATAAGTAGGATAGTTAACTAATGCACCATTAAGAGTTTCATAATGGTAACATATGGGCTTACCATGTTGCACCAAGACTACTCCCATGACATAGTCACTTGCATCTATTTGTATCTAAAATGGATTTCTTAAATTAGGAAGTGCAAGAAATGGAGTTGTGCTGAATCTCTCCTTCAATGCATCCAAATATTTTTGTTGCTTTCCACCCCATTGAAAAAATTTCTTAATGCTTTTCAAGGCATGTAATGGAGCTTCAATTTAAGAAAATTTAGAAATAAACATTCTCCAATTCTCCCAAAAAGCTTCTCACCTCAGTTAGATTAGTGGGCTTAGGAAAATCAAAAATGACTTTGACCTTTGAGGGATTTATCTTCTTTTCACCCCCTCCAACAATATGTCCCAAACAAACTAATGAGGTCTTTCAAAACTCACATTTAGACATCTTTAAAAACAGATATTATTTCTTCAAGACATCTAAGACTTATTTCACCTTGCTAAATATCAAGATTTCATCTAAGTAGACAATTACATAATCATAAAGAAAATAACTTCAGACATCATTAATAACTCACATGAATGTCGAAGGAGGATTACAAAGCCCAAATGGAATAACCAACCATTCAAAAAAACTTTGCTTTGTTTTGAAAGTTATCTTCCATGTGTCTCCTTCAACAATCCTAATATGATGATAACAACTTCTCATGTTCAACTTAGTGAAATACACATCTTTCAATTATCAAGCAAATCATCAATTTGAGGAAGAGGGTAATGATTCTTTACCGTTATCTTGTTCAAGGCTCTGAAATACAAACACATGCTCCATGTACCATATTTATTTCGTACTAACACAATTGGTGAACCGCATGGTGTTGTGCTTGGTTTGATGACCCCTTTGTAAAGCTAATATTGTATTTCTCTTTCAATATCTGCATTCTCCATAACTTACATCCTATGCATGCCATTGTTTAGAAGAGGACAATCTTGCTGCAATTGGATCTCATGTTGGATACTAGTCTTAGGAGGCAATCCTTTGGGCTCCTGAAACATCTCATCATATGTGTTAACTATCCTCTTCATGTGTCTAACATTTACAAGTGACAAATTCAACTTTTTGTTATGTTCTCTAACAATGTACTCAACTCCATTTTTAAACAAGTGATATTTTTTCTCATGGCGATGAAAGGTGGCTATCCTATCATATAGATATGGGCTTCACAAAAGAATACCACAAATATCAAGTGGAATGGCATCAGGTTATACCTCATCTATAATGTTTGTAGTGATGGAAAATCTTAATTTACATCTTTTTTTCACATGCAATTTTGACTTGTTACATATCCAACCTAAAGGATATGGTTTAGGAAGAGGATATGTTTCCAAATTCAATTTCTTGACATTGTCTTCAGAAATGAGGTTTGCTTGTGAACCACTATCAAACAATGTATCTATCTTGGTATGTTTTGAAATGACTCTAATGTGGAAAAGCTCTATTCATTCCTTTTCATGTTGAGTTTCAATGAGGCTACTACTTGAAGAGCTATTAATTTTAATAGATTCCTTACCTTTGAATCTCATGGTTGTGATATTTGTTTCATCCCTAGAATCATATCCTAAATCATGTTGTGTAGTTGCAACAGTGTTTTGTTTCCCTCTATTTTTAAACTTTTTGGGTCTCATTTCAGGATGAAGTTTCCAACAATGGTCTTCATCATGTCCTTCTTTTGAATAATGTTTACAGGTGTCATTTTCTCCTTCTTTCTTGACTGAAGCATTATTCTTTCCTTTTCCTTTGAATTTCCACTTTCCTTTGTCACCAGTCTTGAATGGATTTTTGCTACCCACTTGAGGAACATTCTTCCCTCTTGCTTCTAAATGAGATACATGTACACAAACTTCATCTAGTTTTGTAGGATTAAACATGAGAGCTGTGTGTCTCAAATAACTATGAAATCCTCCAATATATTTGAGAAAAGTATCTTGAAAAGATAAATCTATGCCCAAATTCAAAGCCCTTTTTCTAAATTCTTGCGTATAGCTTTGAACATTTTTCCCCTTAGCTTGTCTAAATTTTTTCCAATCCATAATACCTTTCTGCATGTTTGCTAATGGATAAAATTGCCTTCTTATTGCAATAAAAAAAATCATTCCAAGATGAGAAAACCTTACCTTATTTCTTCATGTCCTCTTGAGTTTTGGCTTCCCACCAAATTACTGTTGCACCTTCCAATCTAATAGAAGCAAGCTGAGTCTTGGTTTCTGTAATATTCCTAATGGAATATTTTTAGTGATAACAAAGGCAAACCATAACATTCACAACAAAATTTTATTCAATAAGGAACATGTAAACAAAAATTTCTCATAAACACACAAATGGCCAATTTTTATTAATCAAGTATGCCGTAGTACAAAAACGTTGGATGAGGTGCACCTGGGATTGCACAAGGCAAGCTACAAGCCTCAGGTGAATGCTACAAAAGTTCCCAGCTATTGTGACTTTGTTGCTCCTAGAAAATTGTGTTGTCCCTTCAAAACTACACTGCTTGCTGAGTTCAGGCTGTGATTTACCCCCTAAAAACAACCAATAAATTTCTGGAACTTTGGGGATGTACCCCTCTCAAAAAACCCGAAAAAAAACCTGAAAGGGTTTTCCCTTGTTTTGACCTACCAATTTCAGCCCCTTGGGGATTGGCCCTCCTCCAACACTTGAGCTCACTACCTGTAACTGGAACTATTGTAAATTGTTGCCACAAAGCCAAAAAACCTCCCCAAATCAAACTCCCAACAATCTCTCCCTAGCTCCCCAATCCTCTAGTTAAGCCTCCAACCAAGTGATCCCCACTAGTGATTGTGGAGTCCTGAGTGATGATGACGTAGGCCCTTCGACAAATAGCTCGAATTGGGTATTTGGCTGGACTTCCTGCTAAAATTTCTCCTCTACAAAGTGGCAACTTGATGTGGATACCTCGAGCAACCTTCATAACTGAATTCCTTGACTCTCCTACTCCATCAAACATGCAGTCTCCCCCACTGCATCCCAACTGCTCCTAAACTATGTCCTTGTTATCCAAGGTAGAGTTCTCATATGTTGGGTGATATTATATTTGTTTCCAATGGGAAGGGAAGCCCTCCTAGGGTGGCACTTGAAGTCCACTGAAGAGAGGGATGAGATTCACTCCTTGGGAAGCTCTTATGCTAAACAACACTTGTAACTTAGCTAAACAACCAAAACAACAATGAAATTCTCAAATTATCAAAAGGCACCAAATGCTTCTCACTTCCTCCTATTTATGCTTGCTCCCTTGGGCCCCACATGGGTCCCATCAAATATTTCGACCCCCCGTTAGGAAAATCGAATTACCCTCATGGGGTGCATATTTTGGGTTGGTTAGTGGCCCCCATAATCCACTAAAAAGGCACATCGACTGCCTTTCTCCTAAGTTCTCCCATAAAATTTTCCTAAAGCCAAAAATAACAAAATTTCCAAAATTGATTTTCTCCTCACCTTGGGAAAATAATTAGGAAGGGACATTATAGTCCTCC
>APFE031513182.1:0-10517 GCA_000404065.3 Pinus taeda
AAAATCAAGCTGGTAGTCCTGGTTTTGGGATCCAGGGGAAAATCTCTATGCATATGTGTTTTTATGTGTTATGCTCTTGCATTGTTTATTTTTCTGTGATTTAGAATTCGTATGTAGGTAATTTCTGTATGGGGTTAAAACCTACAATAGGGTTGTCCGCCCTTATTTTGATAATGTAATGTCGGTTGTAGAAGATCTACTCATGGTCCGCAGACCATGGGATTGTATAAATAGAGTGAAGATCTAAGTAGTTAAAAATTCTAATCAATAACATAATGTCTAAGGAAGACTGATGTATGCGAGATAGTTATAAAGTGTAAAGTCTAGTTTTGGGTTGTAGTGTAGGAAGAGGCTCTGCAGCTCAGTGAGCAGAGGCCTAGTAGTCCATAGTTGAGTGTGCGGATCCTTGTAGCTGAGTGTGCAGGGCAAGTCAAGTATGTAAATAGTGGAAGTATTAATAAAGAGAAGTTTCTATCAATTATGTGTCTTTATTTCCTGTTTTATCCATCCATTATATTGGGTATGAATTTCACTTTTAATGCTTATATGATGCGTGAATGTGTATAATTGTATTGGCTAAGTGAATGCAAGATAGAATATATGTTTACATGAAGATAATCAGGACCTGTTAATAAGATAAGTCAGATACTTGGCGTAGTTTAGGAGATATCACAGTTCGCTGCCTTAACAGCGCGAAAGGACTTCAGCCCCTAGTTAGGGTTGTGCGAAAGTCAATTATACCAAATCAAAAAGTTTACTGAAGGGTAGAATAGTGCAAAGGAAGGTTTAGTTGGACTAAATTGACATCACATCCATCTCAAGGGTGCAGAAATTTGGTTCCAACTTCCCCCCATAATGCTTTGGGTGAGACTTTAGTCCGTGCTCCGCGGGCTGATGCTGAAAGGGCTAGTAGTGTAGGGATTTGTTTGGTTAAATAACTCAGAACCTGGGTCATGCCCCCATAAGACAATAAGAAGCAAACAATATTGCAAATGTACGTTATTGACAAGCCACCAATCAGGTATGATTTGAAGTTATTTCAATTTATTTGAATCTAATGGAAGTTATGTGCTTGGTACAGGAATGCATAAACATGTCTGGTTGGGTGGTTGAAATCAACTACAAGAATTAGTAGTGAAAACAAAAGGAATTGGAAAATCCAGCAGTATGTTGGTAAAGCATTCATGAGTAGGGCCATTGTGGGACACTAGTACCCAATAGTGTTCATTGATTGTCATGAGCATGCTATGACTGGTATGCTAGTTTTAAGGCAGAGATATGCCTTGGTTTTTGTATCTTCCTAGGTGAGGAAACCTTGCTAATGGATGGACTGCCCAAGATGGGGATGCCAACAGAACTTGGAAGGTGTTGGGATGGGGTCCCCTAGGGTCAATTTTGGGGCAAACAACCAAATTTTGTTGTATAAATATGTAAAGTATTTGTAAATTGTGGTCATGGAGCACATAGTTAGTTAAAGAATCATAAAGGGTTTTACCCTTCTTTATGTAAGTTAAGCTGTTTTTTTGAGGATCTACCCATGGTATGTAGACCATGGGATTATATAAATAGGTGTGTCTTAGGATGTCTAAACAAAGAAATGAAGTTTTATCTACATGACAAGTCTAGAGAGTTAACAGAGAAGAGTAGGAAGAAAGGCATTGCAGCTATGTGCGTAGAGGCCTAGAGTAAAGTCCGCAACTGAGTGCATGGACCCTTGTAGCTGAGTGCACAGGGAAGTTTTGAGTCTGTAAGCTGAACATAATATTAATAAAGAAGATTTTTTCAGAAACACCCGTGTTTGTCTCTTTACTTATGTTTTGTATGAATGTGCTTATGTTATGACGAGTTTATGAAATAGTGATGTATTGATGTGTGACTTTACACAATTTATATTGTTATATGAATGCAATTGATGTTGACTATTTACGCGAAGATTATCTTGTTGTATGTTAAAGTTATCAAACACTTAGGCTGATCAGAGCATTTACTAGATTAATATTAATCTTTGATGCTCGTAAGTAGCTGATTAGTTTGTTCAAGGTCTGCAAAATATAGTCGTAGACCTTCGCATAGGTCTAGAGGCTGATTAAAGGGAGTTATATCGATAAGCCATAAAGGCTTATTGATTTGCGTGAAGGCATATTTAGGGCATAAAATGACATCATGCTAATCTCTTGGTGCAGAAACTTGGTTCTAGCATCCCCCCATATTGCTTTGGTTGAGACTTCAGTCTACGCTCCATAGATTGATGCCGAAAGGGCCAATATTGTAGGGATTTGTTTGGCGCAAATAACTCTGAACTTGGGTCAAAACCCACTAAGCAAAAAAAAGGTGAGTGGATGCACGAAAGGGGTTTACCGGATTGCTTGAGAGACTGTGTAGAAGAGAAGGGAAGACCGGGGATGGATTTGTTTTGGCCATCAGCATTGAAAGATGGAATCAGATGCACATTGGGAGTGCGCTCTAGATCAATGAGCCAATAATTGTTCACTGAGAGGATAAGTGGCATGGGATTATAGCGTTGGACATTGGATGTAGTTTGACTGTGGCAGTGGATTCTAGACTTCCTAGGAAGGAGGTGAATCCTAGTATTACTTTAAGGGTGGAGGTGTGAGCCTATGGATTCCCTTGTTACGGATGCAGGAGTCATATCTGTTTATTTTATGGTTGAGAAAATGTGCGTATGTGTATACATATGTTTTATTGTAATACTATATTGAGTTAGTTTATAAATCTTCATAAACGTTATGGTTATTTGATGGTTGAAGAAAATGTGAATGTGTATATGTGGTTATTATAAATACCGTAATGAGTTGTGTTATAAAGCTCCAGTAAATGGTATGATTCTCATTCTTCAACAGTGGTCATTGTAAATACTGCAACGAGTTGTGTTATAAAGCTCCATGGGAAGTATGTTTTGTTTTCAACAGTCTTGTTGGTTATAGGTGTCATTGAACAATGAGGACATTGTTCCCCCAAGGGGGAGGGTTCTATAATGGTGAAAATTCCATGTAAAAAATATATAAAGCCATGGTCGATGGGACTGTTACACAAAAATATAATCAGCATGACTATTTGCAGTCAGTATGGGTCTATCATCACTTATACTAGCCTCCTAAGCAAGTCTCAGAACCTAGCTCTTCATGTCAAGCTTTGCAAATGAGAGAAAGACATTGAAAATCAATAAAACTATGGTTCCGCACTTTCTCTCACTTTTTCCTGCGGGCCCGCACTCTTTTTTCATATTACCTGCGTATCTGCACACTCTGTTTGTAAAGGGGTGGGTGCGTACCCCTATAAAAGTCAAAAGGTGCAAATTTATTCTAAAAAACTCACTTTGGGTTAATTCTAGATGTTTCTAGAAGGAATTCTGACATGGATTGTTCACTCCAAGGTGGTTCATGCATCCCAAAAGAGAAGGAGCTAATCCCTTGATAGGAGGAGATATCCCTTTGAAGGAGGACCTAGTAACTTCCCTCCATTGCACTATAAATTAAGGCATTGGGTTAGTTGTTGGAGAGGTTAGAAGCTGAACATTTTGAGGGTAAATGCTGATGGAATTGGGACTTCCTATTTAAACTTGAGAGGAGAGATCACATACCTTTTGGTTTCATTGGGAAGTGAGTGAAACTTGTCAAAGTAGAGGAGACTTCTTGTCGGACCCTGGAAGGAGCTTGTACAACATCAAGGCACAGGTTGTAAGGTTCTTCTTTCATTTGAATTAATACAATCAGATTCATTTTTCTCAATAAATTGTCTTATGTGGTTTGTTTCATAATCTCCTTGATCATTATGATGAATATGCTTTATGATATTGGCTTTCCAGGTGCTATTTAATTTGTTTGCTTGTTTGTGTTTGCAGACTTACACTTCAAGGAAGCTCATTTGGAGCGAGGGAGTGAGGCTTCCACAAACTTGCATTGGACCCAAGGTAGGCCTAAAACATTTGTTTGCCTTTGTTTTTAATTGCATATTTAGAGAAAGATAGTTGTGATTGGCTTGCTTGTCACTACATATCTTTAGATACTAGGAAGGTCGATCTTGTCCGCAACCTCGACTCATTCCATGTGGAAAAATTGCGACTCCACTGGGGACTTGATTGTTTTCCTTGTTTTTACTTTGACCTGAGAAACTTGTCTTTTTGTTTATGTTTTTGGCTGCTTGTGTGTGGAATTGGGTGGATTTAGTGGATCTAGGTTTGTTTTTGCTTTTCATAACTCTAGGAGAAGCCCGCACCCTATGCTTGTATCACAATGCATACTTCTACGCATGTTTACTTTGCACATAGAGCGTGCACGCACCTGTGTAAACTCTGAACCTGCAGACCCTGCTAAACTTTTGAAAAACTTAAATTTTACTCTTTCAATTAGTTTTATTTTGTTTTAGATGTTGTTATCCTCTACCTAGACCTACATGTGACTTGTTAAAAACTTTCCTTGGTTTAATTTCATTGGTGTTAGGGTTTTAGGTGAAATTCCTAGAAGTTTTGGTTGCCGGTCTTGATTTTCATTTCGGTCATGTAGTAGCTCAGAGCTTAGAAGCGTAGAAGCCTCAGATCACCTTGGTTTTTATTGGCCTTCTTATGAGTCTGACCATTTGCAAAATCAACCTTTTTTGAGGAATCCATCTTGTGTTTTCTCTTTGCGAAACTTCGAAAAAGCTTGTGTTAAAAGTTTGGATTTCACTTTTACAAAAAAAAAAAAACAAAAAATTACTTGTTTTTTGACTGATTTGTGATTCTGGACAAGTTAGTCCTTGGTTTGCTTATCGCCAGGTAAAACATCCTTAAAAAAAAAAACATCTTATAAGCTTTTACTTCGAGTAGTTTTTTATAGTTTGTAGATCTTAAGATTTGCTTTATTCATAGTTTTCTCAAGATTTGCGTTAGTCATAGTTTTGAGTGTTTTTATAAAAATACAAAAATCTCTTTTGAAAAAGATTGTTTTAGTAGCATTTGAGCGTTTGAAAGAAAAGGGAAATTTTTGTGAAAATAACTAGTTGTCTCATTTTGAGTGCATTGGAACAAAAACTCTTCTTTTAATTTGTTTGTTAAGAAATCTTTGTGTTTACACGCATTTGCATTCTCAAACTCTTTCCTAGCTAGGAGTTCATTGAAGAGAAAAGATTGTTTAATCATCTTAAGTGCATCTTTTTAGTGATTTTTAGTCGAGTCTTCACACCACGAGTTTCATCTCCGCACCTCTTGACTTAATAAAAAACCAATAAAAATAACACTTAAAGTAAAATCAATCTAGAAATCTTTTATTTCTAGGGCTCTATTACACCAACGTAGCTTAGGCTAGTGTCTTGGAGTAGGGAGTACTTAACTCTCCAAGACAGTAAAACAAACAAGTAGCTGTATCTTGCGGTAGGAGAGAAATCCAATTGTTGCATCTATGCTCTGGGAAAATCTCCTCTTAAAGGAGAAGCACGAGATCGTGTCCGAACCAGTGTGGGAATCAATCCTTCCTCATTGGGAATGATGCCAGATATTCACGTATTAAAAACGGTAAACCTCAGATTAACCATTGTCGAGGAGCCTGGGGTCACTTGTTAGTAAACCTTGGTTTATGTCAAGGAGCCTTCAAGGGGATTGAGCTTGTTACTCTGCCCTTGCATGTGTATCAGATCGTAGACTACTCCCCCAAGTATATTTGTTTCTGTTGGTAACCATAGTGACAATATTCTATAGGATTCTTCCTAAGGTGATGGTGGCGGGAAGATCCCACTGTACCTGGAGCAGACGTCGGCTAGACTCACTTGGATGTTCTGGGGGGTTCTCTTCACTCGAGACGGTTTAGTGGAGACACTTGTGCCAATCTATTCATTAAGCAGGTTACTGGGGTAACTGTTCCAACCGCTATTTCTGTATTGAACTCTGCGACGTTGGATTTCATCACAAACTAGTGTTTTCAGTACGGAAAGTTACTGTTTGCATGTGATTTGATCTCCTAGATTCTTTAGGCGTGTGATTCAATTTGTTTGGTTCTTTAGAGGCATTAGGTGGTTTTCATTGAAATTTTACTTTGTTTTCGTGTGAAGTAGTTAAAAGTTTTTAACCATGGTTGAATTACCGAGGAAGTCCCGTAGACTTCGGGGCCAACCTCCTAAGTTTTCACCAAGCTGGCCTGAAGGGATATGGGCCCTGGTAACTCCTAAAGATAGTAGAAGTGGGTCACCTGAAAGAGGAGAATCTGCTTTGGTGGGATATCCTGATTTTTCAGCATTAATAGAAGATTATAGTACACAACTTGTATCTATTTCAGAAGTTACTGGTAGTGTTTCATCTACTAGTGATATAGGTGAAGAACCTGAAATATCTGAACCCGAATTTGAAATTGCTGCTACTCCAATATCGGGGTTTGCCTCTCCAGCTTCTAGTGGTCCTAGTTCACCTAGGGTAGAAAGAATAATTACCCAAAATCTTCCTTCCTGGACTAATAGCTATTGAAGAACTTGCTATTCTGGAAAAAGAAGAAGGCATCCCTATTCCAGAAGATTGACCTATTTTAGACCTTAGGGAGCGTGAATCAATCTTTTACAGTCTACCTAGGAGCAGTGCTTGGTATCTTTCATTGACTAATTTTTTGGAAAACCCGGGACTAAGTTTTTCACCACCTCGTATTTCTTATCACCCAACACCTAGAGGTTACTATCCTCCGTTAAATATGTCAAAGCAATCGTCCATGTTTTCTCAATCTCCAGAAGCCTTTTTGTACGAAGGTCCTTCTGTTCCCATTGGGTATCAGTCCATTTCTGGTACTTTTTCGGGAGCATCTCCTCGACCTAATTAACAAGGGTTATTAACTGGAAATAATGGTACTAAACCGTTGAGTGTAGAAGATATTCTCATGATGTCAGGTGCTATTCCCAATCCTCAATCTCAAGGTGGCCAGTCACCACCTGGGGGGCAACCTCAAGGTACTCAGTGTGTGCTTGGGGGGCAACCTCAAGGTACTCAGTTTGTGCCTGGGGGGCAACCTCAAGGTACTCAGTTTGCACCTGGGGGGCAACCTCAAGGACAATACACACCTACGGGACAGTACGTTCCTCAAGCTCAACCCCAGACTCAATATGTACCTCAAGGTCAACCTCAGTATCAATATGTACCTCAAGGTCAACCCCAGTATCAGTACGTGCCTCAGGGTTATCAACCCCAAGGTCAGTACCCAACCCAAGGTTACCAACCACCTTCTGGTCAATCATATTATGAACCCTACCCTCAACCTGGTTATGGTCCTCAATATCCTCAACCTGTTATGGGTCCATACCCCAGAACGAATTTAGTGTGGGATCCATCTCAATCCCAATAGGTCTTGCAATCGAATGCGTGGTTGTCATCTCAAACTGGACAACCCTTGGTTTCTAGTTCATCCCAACAACCTGTCTAGTCTACTGTTCAAACTTCTGCACCTTCTGTAGTTTCTCAGTCTGGGCCTAGTACCCCTCGTACTCCGCCTCAAACGTCTGCTGCAACTACTACAACATCTACTGCATCTACCCCACCTTCTTCTGGAGTATCGACAACTCTAGTTTCTACTGTCCCTGTATCTACTCCTCAGACATCTTTACCTCAGTCTGGACCCATGGTCCACACTTCGTTTCAGATGCCTATAGGGAAAACAGGTTTAAGTACGGTTGTCACCAGTCAACCTCAATTTATTCAACAACCATACCAAGGACAATACCAATACGGTCCTGCTGTGCAGCAACCAATCTATCAGTATCAACCGTACGCTGGGTATACATATCAACAACCTCAGCAACCCTAGTATGGTCCGGTTAATCCTGGTTTTCCAAGAGGACAGAATATCCCAAATGCAATTCCGATTCCTAGTTATCCTGGATATCCTCCTCCTGGGGCTGGTCTGCAAACCCATGTTTTTAGGGACCCTAATCGTCAGTTACCGTTTATCACAACTTTGGACTTGCCTGACTTGACGCGCCTTACGAACGGTCCAATTAAATATCTTTAGTATTGGCTGCCAATGTCGCATAAGTTGCCCAGTGATATTCCTAAGTTCGAAGGTAAGTCAGGAGAGGACCCGTCAAACCATGTGATGACTTATCACGTCTGGTGTGCGTCTAATTCCATTTCAGATGATTCAATCCGTTTACGACTTTTCCAGCATACTCTAATTGGTCTTGCGGCCAAGTGGTACATCGAGTTACCACGAGCCACTTTTTATAACTTTAGTCAGTTAGCTACTTCGTTTTTAACTCATTTTCAGTTGCCAATCAGATATGACAATGGCACGAAATTATTAACTTCATTAAAGCAGTCAACGTCCACTTACATTTCAGATCATATACATGAATGGAGCCGTCGACGACGTTTAGTGAAAGTTTTTATCCCGGATCAGATCTTAGCTGAATGGTTTGTAAAATCTTTACTGCCCAAGATCACTAAGGATGTCGCTAAGGCCGGAGTTGTTACTGAGGAGCAAGTAATTGCTCAAGCAATATACCTTGACTTAGTTTATACTCAGTCAGGTACGTTACACGAGAAAATCCCCGATCTACCCAAACAAAATCAAATCGCTGTAGCTCCTTCAGGGTCTCATGCCGGCTGATGGTATGATTGGTACGGTTAATACCAAAAGTAAGAAGAAGTCTTCCAAGAATTCTTCTCCTATCATAACC
This sequence comes from Pinus taeda, assembly GCA_000404065.3. Lineage (NCBI taxonomy): Eukaryota > Viridiplantae > Streptophyta > Pinopsida > Pinales > Pinaceae > Pinus > Pinus taeda. The sequence goes on from APFE031513182.1 coordinate 8,644, forward strand.
TTGCCAGATTCCCCGACAAAAGATTCTTTCACAGAACTTTCCGCCGATATTCATGTTGTAGAGTCATCTACAACTAAATCAAAAACCGGTGGTAAGAAGAAAGGGAAGAAGAAGAATAAAACAGATAAGAATTCGACAAAGAAACCAGAAAAAGCGGAATCAACTGATGAAAAACGCAAACCTCGTTATCCATGTCTCATTTGTGATGAAGAACATTTTACGAGAGACTGCCCTCATTGTGCAGAGGTTGCGAAAATATTCAAAGGTTCCCAAAATCATGCTGTTTTGAAGGATCTGTTTCCAAATCAAGACAGTAAGATGATAGGTTCTTCCTCCAGTGCCAATGAAGAACCCATATTGATGATGTCCCATGTTAGGATTACGACTCGATCACAAGATTATGGAAGTAAAAGTCCTGTTGATGGTAAAGAAGTAGAATCTTCTCATTCTAATCCATCAACCTCAGCTCCCGGTTTCGATCCACTACAGATCGAGAAACCTAATCCAGACCTAGTAATCAAACCACCCACCAAGGGTGTACTTCGAAAGTCTACTTTCAATCCACATGCGAGAGCGGCTCAGAACTATAACATTGTTGAGGATTTAGCTGTTTCACCCTCAGCAATGTCGGCTTTGGAAGTGCTTGCCAATCATGTAGCACGCGTAAATTATGTCGGCTATAGGAGCTGTTGACGTTTCAGGGCTCAAACCTATAATTCTTCGATCTTTAGAAAATAGTCAACCGCGCTTAACCTCATCAAATGGCTGTCCCCCAGATTCCCTAGTGATGTAAAAAACAAACCGTTCATAGGACTGTGATTGATGAGGGAGCTTCCACGTGTATTATGTCGATACAGTGTTGGAGATTGCTTGGTTCTCCTTCACTAAACCAATCCCCGACAATTCTAAAGGCCTTTGATGGCTATGGGTTTCATCCTTTTGGCATTCTACAAGATTTACCTATAGGGGTTGAAGGTAAAACCGTTAATCTAGATGTGGAGGTGGTTGATGTCCCTCTAGATTACAACCTTCTCTTGGGTCGTAGTTGGTCTTACGCTATGACATCTGTCGTTTCATCGGTCTTTCGGCTTATAAAGTTCCCTCATAATGGAAAGATCGTAACCTTAGACCAGCTGTCTTACTTTTCATCTGACCCAGCCTTTGTTGAGAGCATTCAACATGTTGGTAAAGCGACGATCCCATATAAGGATGTTGGAGTAGGACTAGTTAAAGATTCTGGTTTACTTGGCACTTTTCCTTTTCCTCCTATCAACGCATTGTCTTGTACTGCAACCATTCATATGATTTCATCAGGTACCATTGTTAATGATGATCCTTGGATCATACCTTCTGAATCTGAGATAGACTCATTTGGTACTCTTATGCCTTTGAGTCCATATGAACTTGCGTATCAGACCGTGCAGTCATTTTCCGACACAAAATCAACCCAAATTGACTTAATGAATGTGGTCCATGAGGAATCACTTTCGACATCAAACTCGGATTTAATAACATTTTCTGAACTTATTCAAACGGATGAGAAAATTCGTGAAATCCTATGCGTCGATGAGTTACCATGGGAAGATCTTCATCACAAATCTTCGTTTTTACCCGAGAGCGATCGTTTTGAAAATGATTTTTCATTGCATATATTATCCTTGCGGTAGATTATTTTACCAAGTGGGCCGAGGCGACGCTACATTTGAGGCAGACGCGAAAACAACTGCGATTTTCGTATTCAATCATATCATTGCTAGGTTTGGTGTTCCACAAGCGATTATCAATGATCATGGGCGTCATTTTCGAAACGTTATGATGATTGAACTTACAGGCTAGCTTGGCTTGCGTCATGACAGTTCAACTCCTTATTATCC
>APFE031513196.1:19912-89600 GCA_000404065.3 Pinus taeda
GCTCAGGAATTTATTTTTAAACCTAGAAGACCTATGACAAGAAAATTCCAGCAAGCACAGGAAGCACTACCCAGAACAGAGGAAACAGGGGAAGGGACACAACCTTGGAAAAAGAGCAGCACAAACGAAACAGTCATCACATCTCAAGGAGATTATGTAGCAGCCATGAAGAGCCAAATAGAAGCAGCTGAAGATGAGATTAACCAACTAAAGAAAGCTGCTAGAGAACTGAAGGCATAGCTACGCCAGTTACCTACTAAATGAATTTTCTTTTCAGGAAAGGTTTTGTTCCAAATTTTTGTTAATTTTTCTTAGTATTATTGTTTTGAAGACATGTAAATCCCTGCTATACATATGAAAAACCAAAGGGAATTTTTGGAAATTAGATGTTTTGGTGATAAAGATTTCGGGTCAAAAGCAAGTCGTTCTAAATAAAACAGCAGTTTCGTAGCGTGCTACGAAACTGCTGTAGGTGATGATTTTAACGCAGACAGGCAATTTTGTATTATGAATGGGAATTTTGAGAAAAAGACACCTAAAGGGTACGCAAGACATCAGATGGAGCTACAATAGCCATTCATATCAAGACAAGTGTACATTTAAAAAAGGTGGAATATTTTAACCCGAGTTTAAATGTCTATTGTAAAGCCTCTTTATCACCATTTCGTAAGATATCAAATGAGTTGCATACAAGGAACTTTTACCTGCACACATGTCCATCAATGCAGCCTACAACACATCAAAAAAGCAGCAGTTTTCCATATCTTGGGTTATTAAAGGCTAGAAACATGTTGTTATACATTCGAGCAAATTGAGGAAAACAGGGACTGAGAAGCAGGGGACATCTCCTAATACTACTGAGCAGTTAAAGATTCAGCGTTCAAGTTCAATATGGAGTATTAAATATCTAGCTTATCCAAATTGAAAGAGGACCAGGTGTCAAATAACAAGGAGAAGCCACTATGGCACGAAGATGGAGTTAGAGTCATAGTTGATTTAGGACTTTTTAAAATTCCAGTCAGCACTTTATTGTATTTAATAGTTAGTTAAATAGCTGATAGGTGTCATTAGAGATAGCTATCGAGTTATCAAATTCCCCTCATGCTGGAGGAGGAAGCTCGAATTAGTTAGAATAAGGATTCTATATATAGCTGAAACAACAATGTAGTAGGGTTTGGAAATTTTATAGCAGAAGACTGTTTTGGCTTATGTAAAGACCCATTTTTCAGTAATATAAGTTGTCTGTTTTCCTTCTCAGGATTCATGAAGGATTTCCATGTTCAGACTGTATGATTTTATTCTTTCCTTAATGTCTTTTTTACAGTTGCATAGATGTGTAATCACTCAGAATTCACTGATTGTGCTCTGATTTCCTGTATGCATTTATGAACTGTGATTTTATATGAGTTGTGTTCTGAACATCCAAATGCTAAATGCCCTGACTTCTATGTAAAGGCAGTATCATGGTTTATTGAAGCATGATTGACTCCATAGGCCCAATGGAAATTTATGTAATGTTTTTCCAGCCTTCATATTTGTTAATGTTATTCCACAAGAGTTAGCCCTCTTATTATTAGTCAAAATCAATAGCCCTTTGAGAGAGCCCTCTCAGGCTAAGGAGGCTAAGCCTTAGTCAAAACATTGGTTTGAAACAATTACTTAGAGTCAACCTGATCAACAGCCTATCAGGACCTGATTTTGAGATAACACCTTCAATGTGAGAATTTTTAAGGTTTCTTCCTTAGAATCTGGTGTGTCTTGGTTGATTGTTTTGATTAATTTGCAAAATTTGTCTCATCGGCTTTGAAGTGAAATCTGATTGAGTTCTATGGTTTCTAATCAATTGGTCATCACTCGCTACTTGTCGGTGTCGTTGAGATGTTTGTTTTGCTTACTGATTGAGTGTTGTTTTTTGTGGAATCATTGGAAAACATTGTTTTTCATTTGTTTTAACTTTTATCTCAAAATTTACTTTTCGTGAAAATGAATTAGATTAGTTTCATTGAAAAGTTATGATTTGAAGTGATCTAAATTTGTGATATAATTTCACGTACGTAGCAGCCACTGGTGCGATCTGAGTACTCCTTTCATTGCTATGGACCTGGGAGGAGGCCTTGGGGCCCCTCCTCATTTCCCTCCTCCACTAAAGATCCTTGTGTTCAAGAAGCTAATTGGTGATAGTAGTAAACGCCCAACAAGGGAAACTCAACGCAAGTTTGTAAAACAAATTGACAGCATCCCCACAGTCACCCTGCCTGTTAAAGATTCTTGCAGGTCTGTTATGAACTTAGCTGAAAGAGGGCTCATCGGTCAATTTACAGGTATATGGCCTTCCCCCAAGGCTATCGAGGCATGGGTTTAGAGGAACTGGCGATCACTAGTAAAGGAAGGCATCAAATTTTTTTTGGTTGGTAAGGGATTTTTTGTCTTTGTTTTTGATTTAGTAGAAGACATAAATCTCATCTTTAGTAATGGACCATATTTCATGGGACCTCAGGGGCTGTATCTAAAATCATGGTCACTAGATTTCGATCTGACACAAGATGTGCCATCAGCAGTTCCAATGTGGGTGTGCCTCCCTCATCTTCCACTGCACTGCTGGAACCTAAAGTCGCTAGAAATGATTGGTAAAACCATGGGAAAATACGTAGACAGAGAAGAGAGAGGGGACCAATATTCATGTGAAAGAATATGCATCATAGTTGACATGGAAATAATGTTACCTGAAGCCATAAAGTTAACAATAGTATACTAGTCTTATATCCAAGAGTTAGACTACGAGTAGCTACCATTGAAATGCAGAAATTGCCATGAATATGGACATTTCACAAGACATTGCAAAAACAAAAAAGGAGGAGGAAGATCTAGAGAAGTCGAAAGGAGAAAAATGGATCCAGGTGTAGAAAGCAGTCTAGGCCAAGGAGAGTAACAAGAATAAAGGGAAAGAGGTACTGATGGATTCTAGAACTCCCTTAACAGGAATGGTTCAAACGGAAGAAAGAGGAGAATGGCCAAAGACAATAGCCTCAATAAACCCATTCAAAACCCTCAGCACTTCAATCAAAATTCTAGAAACAGAGATAGAGGAGATTAAATGCCAAGTTCCTTCACTCGAAGCAGAAAAGAAGAACATAGAATTAACCCAACTTAACTCCCCAACAGGGACTTCCTCCCCACCTACATATGCAGAAATGACAAGCCAAAAACTCTTGGAAACCTATGGGTCATTGGAATACAAGACATTCGAGAGACCCTCTAAATGAGCTGGAATAAAATCTCATAAGGAAGCCAGGGCAGAAGAGGTAGAGAGGTAAAAAATGCAAGGCAGCCAATCGACCATTGAAATGTCTATCGCGAGAAACACTAGAACAAGGCTCTCTAAGGGGGGATCAACTCACTCCAATCCCGTTAAATAATGAAACTAGTCTCTTGGAATTATAGAGGCTTGGGGAACCCTTCTAAAGCTGAAGCAGTCAAAGATATTCTGAAAATAGAAACTCCTGAGATCCTCATGCTCCATGAGACTAAGATTGAAGGGGAAACCCTTATTGAGATCAACAAATCAAAATGGGGAAAAAATGCAGGAAAATCCATTAGTGGAAGAGATTCCTCTGGTGGCCTAGAAAAATTGTGGTCGGAGGACAAGTATCAACTAGAAAGCTCCTTTGAGACCCGACATTGGATACTCACTGAACTTTGGCACCTCTCTAGTAATCTCTCCATCTCTCTCTTCAACCTTTATGTTCCAGTCCACCTTACAAAGAAGAAAGAATGATGGAAGACCTTGTCTGATTTCTTAGACATTTAGTCCCTTCAGAATATAATAGTGGTTGGAGATCTCAACCTCGTCATTGATCCAAAAGAAAAGAAGGGCGGCAATAGTGGCAGGGACCAAATGCTTCGATTAGTAGAGGAGCTAATACTTCATCGGGATCTTCTTGACTTCAAACTGAAGAAAGGTCTTTACACCTGGACAAACAATAGAGTTGGGGCACAACACATCTCTTCTTGCCTAGATCATTTCCTAGCACAAAGCTCTTTGTTGCTAGGAAAAAGACTGATCTCCTTGAAAATTCTCCCAAAGATGGCCTCAGATCACAAACCTATTCTCTTACAGGTGGAAGAGGAAGAAAATTGGGGCCCTATCCCCTTTAGATTCAACCCGCTTTGGTCAGAGAAAGAAGGTTTCATGGAAATTGTTCTGGAGGCATGGTCCATACCTGTGACAGGATCTCCCAGCTTTTTGTGGGAATAGAAACTAAAACTAACCAAGAGAGATCTAAAAAAATGGATTAAAGAACCCTCAAATTCTCCTACCAGCAACAGAAAGGAGACGTTGAGTTTTTATCAGATCTGCAAATGGATTTGGAAAGTAAGAAGATCTCTACTTCAGATTTAGAAAAAGAACAAGCTACGAAATCAAATCATTTCATTCTTTCAACCATGAAGAAGAGACTTGGAGGCTTAAGTCTTGTAGCCTGTGGCTTAAAGTTGGAGATCAAAATGCCACTTTCTTCCAGAGGCAATATAGATCCCAGCTATCTCGAAATCATATCTTTGAAGTCACTTGCTCAGATGGGACTATGCTCAAAGGTCAAGAACAACTAAAAAAGGTAGCAGATGATCATTTCCAGAATCTGTATAAAAGGGATGGGAATGGGAGTGAAGAAGTCATCTCTGAATTTCTCTCCCACATTCCATATTTGGTAAGAAAGGAGGACAACACTATTCTTACGAATGGGAATGGGAGTGAAGAAGTCATCTCTGAATTTCTCTCCCACATTCCATATTTGGTAATAAAGGAGGACAACACTATTCTTACGAAACCTTTCTCTGAGGAAGAAATTTGTAAAGAAATATGGTCCATGGAGCCAGACAATGCACCAGGACCTGACGACTTCCCAATTCATTTTTATAGAATCTGCTGGGAAATAATAAAAACTAATCTTCTGAGGATGATTGAAGCTATTCATCAAAAATCAAAAGTGAGAGGCAGTACTAACTCTACCTTCCTTGCATTAATACCAAAATAAGTGAATCCAAACACTTTTGACAGGTTTAGGCCAATCTTGCTCTACAATGCATCATACAAAATCTTAACAAAATTGTTGGCAAATAGAATCAAGCCACTGCTTGGGAAACTCTTTTCTCCCACCCAAGGTGGCTTTGTCAAAGTGAGATATATATTGGACAATGTAATATAATTGCAAGAAGTCATACATTCTAGTTATCATTGGCAAGAGCAACGTATGCTCATAAAGTTAGACATGTAAAATGCATTCGACTGGGTAAATCTTTCTTTCATCTACAAAGTCCTCCTTTCTTTTGGTTTCATCTCTAACTTTGCCAATTTGATTAAAGCTTTACTGAAAAGCCATGGATAGCTCCTTTAGTTAATGATAGGCCAGCAAACTGTTTCTAAGCCTCGAGGGGAATAAGACAAGGCTGCCCCCTCTCCCCTTTCTTGTTCATTCTGATGGTAGACTCATTAAGTAGAAAACTGACAGCTGAAAATAAATTAGTAACATCTCCAGGAGATAGGTTGACAAAAGGGCTAGAGCCTCTCAACCACGCACTATTTTAAGATGATACTCTTCTTTTGGGCGGAGCCTCCATCAAGATAGCCAAATTTTACAGTGGAATTCTTCAAAAATTCTGCAGCATATGAAAAGCTCTTATAAATAAAAGGAAAACTGCAATATATGGGTGGAATGTGAATCAACAGGTAATTCAGAGAATAGCCCTCTCCTTAGGCATTTTGGGATTCACTTCTTGGGATAAAATCAAATATCTCGGGTTATGAATAACCTTGGGCCCTAACAAATTATCGTTGTGGAAAGAGGTAATAAGAAAAATTAAGTCCAAGATTAGAGCTTGGGGTGGTCAATGGCTCACCAATTCTAGAAAACTCATCCTTATAAATTCTATTTTGTCCTCCCTGCCTATTTATCAGGTTTCCTTTCTTCTGGCTCTAAAGAAGATCACAGAACAGATCTCCAAACTTATCAGCGATTTTCTGTGGAAAGGAAGAAGCGGAAACCAAAGAAAATTCCACCTAGTGAATTGGGATATACTTAAACACCCCATTTCTGAAGGAGGCCTACAAATAAGAGACCTAGGCCTTGCCAATCTGGCTCTTGGAGGTAAAATAATTTGGACCCTCTTCTCAAACAACAAACACCCTATCAGTTAGGTCATAAAGAAAAAATATCTAAAAGGCTCATCGCTAAGGAACATTTAGATAGATAACAACATCAAAAGTATGTCAATATGGCATCTTTTCTGTCATGGGATAGAGTTCTTCCAGAAGAACTTGTATCACATTCTTAGCAATGGAGAAAACATGATGCTATGGCGAGACAACATAATGGTATATTCTCCTTTGAGGAAAAATGAAGCAATCAAAGAAATCGGACTCCCTTACAATTTAGCCTTGTCATAGCTTTAGTCTTCTAGCATCCTTAGTTCTTTGTTATTTTCTTTAGATGCCTCTCATATCCTCCACTAAGAGTTGTCGAGTTAAAGATATTTTCAGCACTAATACCAAATGATGCAAGCCCAATTTTGAGCCTCCTTAAATATTGGTTTATTCAAACCCAGAGTTCCCAAATTACTCTTAAAGGGTTATTTATTCAACCTTGTTCTAAATAAATTTTTGGATATAAGTCCCTTTCATAAATAAATCATAGTGAGAGGAACCGCAAGGTTGTACAACCCTTTTTTAAAACCAATGGTTCAAGCCTTTAAATCTAGCCAGTAGATCAAAGAGCTTTTATTTACATATACAATGTGTGGCCCAAACACATAACAAATCCACCATGTCCTTAACTCTTCTTCACACCAAGCACATTGTTAGCCTTTTCCTTTATAGTAGAGATCCCTTACTTAGCACTTGTGACCACTCTTTAAGTGCACAAAACCTTGACCTTTTAATATCTCACCTTTTCCTTTATACACTATTCACTATTTTATTTTTCTTAACGTCCTTCTAGTTGGCCCACATATGTTCCACGTTATACTCTATGTTTTTTGTCTTCCTTCCACATAACCTCTGCCACATGAGCCTACTCTTTTGTGCTTGGTGTAATGGGAAAAAATATTACCAAATCCACCATGTTATGAAACCTCTATGAGGGGTCCACTTTTCCATGTCATTTACACATGTAAGCCTGGATCCATGTTGCCTGACCTCTCCCTTGAATGCACTGCCTATTTCTTCAAATATTTCTCTTCAGGATGATGTAAACATTGAAAGTGTGGGGCCATCTCCACTTGGTTGTGTTATTATTTCTTCTTGTTATCGCACTTCTACACTAGATTGGCCCACATGCCATGTCTATCCACCAACTCTTATTTATACCAATACTTGTACTTCCAAGTTAACGTTCTAGCTGGCCCACAACTCCATGTAATACTACACTCATCACTTTCATTACGTGCGTCCAACATCCACTCATCCCAAATTCTCTTGTACGAACTACTATTTTTCTTCTAGGCTAAAGCCTCTATCATGATGTTGTCAATTGTCGACTTATCCTCCTAACAAAACTCTGAATTTTGTCTCCTCATGTTGTCAATTAACATAGTTTGTCTAATCTTTAAAAACTATGTTTGTATATTTCTCCACTATAATCCAACTCAACTTCTATTACATGCTCCCCACTATACTCAACCCTTCATGCTCCATCTCCAATATCACGCTCCTTTTCTCTTTGACTTCATGCTTTTGGATCCCACGACTTCCATTGTGCCACTCTAATCTTTTCTGTAATTGGCTCTATCCAATTTTGTCATCTATGACACATTTTCAATGAAGCATCGCTCCTTTGATATCTTTAATGGCCTTTGGCTCATTGATCAGTTTTTTGATCAATGATTAACAACTTCACTCATTCTAACTATAAAGTAATTGTTCATCTATATTCTAATAGTGTTTTGGCTCCTTTATGCTAATTCTAATGCGCGTTCTTGCAACACTCTCCCTCCTAAGATTGGTTTAAATGGGACTATAACCATTGACCAAGAAACAAAAAAATAACATGGAACCTTTTCCTTAACAATAAGAAATGCCAAACATTCCACTCGGGATAATCAAACCGAGTGTTTCTTTTATTCTATCAAAGTAATGAAAAAAACATATTTACAATAGGTGCTCTTTGACTTGATAATTACAATGGATCCCCTCTCAACCTTGTGTCCCCATTTGGACTTTAACTCATCTGGAGCCTATCTATCCTATCTATATTCCATCTTTTTTTTGTTCTATTTTTTCACACATTTATAAAAGGGATTTCAAACTAAATTATGGTTCAGATCCGCTATTTTCTCATCTAAACTAGATCCTGTAAATCCATATTTCTCTCTAAAGATCTAACTAATATCCAAATCTCTCTAACTATATCAATATTCCTGACACTACTCAAAAATAGATCTTATTACAATTGTATTTCTAAATACATATTTTTTCCAGAACTCTAAAATAATAGGAAATACAATAATTAAATAATTTCACTCAATTAGGGAACCAACTCCCTTGGTAAGTGAAAACCCCTAGATATAGTCAAAATAATTTTTTGACATGGGAGTGGGATACCCCTACATCATCTTTACCTACAATACTTTGCTTCACCTAAACCTAGTTCCAAACTATTAACAAGTATGGGATCTTAGTTATTATGGAGCAATGCATATCAAGTGTTTGACGACAAGTGTGAGAAAATAATTTTAGGAAGGCATTGATTTTCCTTACAAAATGGAAGCGGTAAGCACAAAACCAAACAATTACACTATTTCTAAATGTGTGGGTTGATGTACCATCTTTTAAAAGGGCATGAAGATTCATAATGAATATTGGGTTTTAGTTATATGCTTTTGTGGGGACAACCTTCATAAACATGTATTGGAAAGTGGAAATATGGGTGATTCTTGCAATTTGTTAAAAAATATGTTAATTAAATGTAGTATCATTGAATGTAATGATAAGTAGGTATGTGCAAAGACTGGACTTTGAAGAGGATTTTAATCAAATATTCCTTGTAGGGATTAATCCCACCTCAATCACCATATTGTGCAATGTTTCTTTGCATTTTTTGCATTTGAGAGCTCTGTATGGAAATCAAGGAGAATGCATGCCTATGAATTTATGATGGGATTTAAGTCAAATGTTTAAATGGGATTTTCCATGGTAGTTATGTATGCTATGTGATGCAAAATAGAAGTTGCAGGCTAACTATTTGGCAATATGTGTTTAAAATATTTGGTCTCATGGGATATGATGATCCACAAGTACGGGAAAATGGAAATGTCAACAAGTTTGTGAAATTATTTAAACATATAAAAACTATTTATGTGATTAATTAGTGTAAAAAAAAATTCTATATTATTAGTTCGACCATGACATGACATTATAAATTGATTTGCATGTTTACCGATATTAGTTTATTATTAACCAATGAAACTTATAATATTCAAATATTTATTTTTCAATACTATTAAAGAAAGTAATTTTCAAACATTTGATTGGACCATAACTCGAATGGATTATTGCAGCTTTTGCACAATAAATTGACATCTGGTTCACTTCCTCACATATTTTATGTCATAATTTGTGGATATGGTTGCAATATTCATACATATTTTTTTAAGATATTTGAGCATTGATTTTTTATTCTTAAGCTTTGCAGCAAAACATCCAAAAATAAAATCCTTGAAAATAACTCATACCGAGGTGAATAACACATTTACCATCAATTACTTCCCTAAAACATTCTTCGCATAAAAAATGAATAAAAATAAGATGTAAATAAATATACTTACTAGGATTTATTTCCCACCATTATTTATGTTTTCCTCAACACTTATGTATGTGTAAATGTGTATAATTATTAGTTGTTACTACCCATCAAAATTGATGCAAATCTTTGTGCCTAAGCAAACAATTAATGTACCCACTTCATATCTCAATTTATTAGTTCCTTCCAAAGCAAGACTATATAATATGATTTTCCTATTGACCAATATTAATTTAGCATTGACAAATGTAAGTTATATTTTTTTATGGAAATTTTCCAAAAGCACAATTTCTAACTTGAGTGGTGTTGGTACTCCAAAACGCCATCAATTTTCACTGTCTTTTCTTTCAATTTCCTTGATTACTTACCATATTTTGTAGTCTATCACCTTATAATAACACCATTTTCATGATCATATACACGTTTATACTTATTATTTTCTAAAGCATTTATTTTAGAATTTTTAGTGAATTTATGGTTAAATATTAGAAAAATAACAATTATTCACTTATATATAAAAGTTGGATGAGTTCTGCGATGTTTGTTGGCATATTTGAAGATTCCACTAAAGTCATATTTTGCCTCTAAGTCACAAATTCGAATTTCCTCTTCAAAGGCTTGGAAATTTGAGGAATATTTGATATCATTGATCAAACACATTTCATGTAGAAGAATTCGGGAAAATTTCATAAGTGTCTCCTGTCAAATGTTTTAGAGATTTGGTAAAGAATATAAATAGATGTTACATGCTAGATGTCAAGACATGGCTATAAGCACATGAGATATTTGTAGATGTAAGAGAGGTATGTGGATTGAGGAGAGAATTGTGGATCTACATTTATTAATTAGATCTATTAGTTTTGGTATAATAGGAGTTACTTCTCCATTCAAATGGGAGTTAAATTAGTAATGCTAAAGATTGGTTTTTCTTATGCTCAATGTTATGAATACTATTAAATTTGACACACTGTTCAATTAATACAATCCTTTGATATGGTTATGCCTTCATGATGAGATCTGGTATTTGACCAATAGCTTCTTAATCTTTCCACCCCTTTCTCACTTCAGCAGGGCCCTTTGATGATTACAAGTGTATTTTAATGTTTCATTTCTACAAGATAGACTAGTTTATTTTTAGCTCATTTTCTACAAGGTTTATTTCGAGTGTTTTGAATAGAGTCTTTGTTCGCTATGCATTTTCTTTACATTCTTTTATGCTCATGTTTTTATGTTCTTTTGCATATCAAGCGCTTGAATTAAAATTAAAATACCATAAATATTTACTTCTTTAGCATCTCCTTTAAGCACTCATTTCATTTGCTTTCATAGGCATATAATGATTTTAATTTATGAATCAACTCTAAGCTTTGACAACATACTGAATTTCTAAATTTATTTATAGTCTTCAATGCTTTCATAGTTAATTATATCATTTTCATAGATTAAATTTACAAGCCTTCATAGATTAGATTTACTCTCCTTTCTAGATTAAATATTTCCTTTCTTTCATAAACTAAATTTCAAATGTTTTCATAGATTAATATTTCTTGCTTTGATAGATTAGTTTCAAATTCTCTGAGTAGATTAGATTTATTGCTTTATTTAGCAAAAATGTCCTTTCTTTCATTATATTAAAAGTTATTTTCTTTCCTAGAATAGATTGGCCTTTCTTTCACTAGATTAGAATAGTTTCCTTTGCTTTTATTGGCTTCAAGTATAGCCATTTTATTGCTTTCATCAAAATTAAGTATGTGTGTGCGCTTTCACTAGATTTCATTTGATAGATTTTCCTTGCATTCGTAGTCTTTAAAATTCAATTTCTTTTTAGATCAAGATTTCATTTTCACTCCATCACATTCTTTTGATTCACTTGCATATGTTTACCATTCATTGTTAGGCCCATATAATGCTAGTTACTCCCCCATTACTATTGTCATTGTATCCCTTATTGTTATTATTGTGCACCTATTGTCTCCATAGTGTTATTAGTATGCCCCAAACAAACCCACTATTGTTATTTTTGTGCCCTTATGTTATTATTGTTATGTCGACTTGATTATATTGTGACCCCTTAGCCTCTTATATATAGAAGGGAGGTTTACTCATTTGTATCATCCAAGAATTATTCATTTGTGTAATGTAAAGGAGGTCCCCCCCCCCCCCCCCCCTTGAAGAGGCTTATTTCTAAGGTGATCATCTATATTTTCTATCTTTTTGTGAGATCGTTTCATAACATTTGGTATCGGAGCTTTGGATTCTAGGGTTTCATTGCTCCAAACAGGTCAACATGAAATTTTTGCTATAACATTTATTTATTTATTTATTTATTTTTGCAGCATTTCAGAAACGAAAAAAAACCCATTTGAGGTGAAATGGCACTAAACCCTTGGTCCAAATTTTAGATCCTATCTCGCTATATTTTCGGAGATATAATTGGAGGAATTTAGGGTTTTTGCAGATCCCCGAATTACATTCCAAAAATGTCACCTTGTGAAAATTGTCATAACTTTTGCTCTGAGCAGCAGATTGAACTTTCGTAAGATGTTACAGAAACAGGACAGACTGTAGTTTTGCTGGGTATAATTTTCAGAACCTACGATTGAAACAGTGACCTACGGTGCATTGTACAAGTTTTCTCTATTGAACTAGTCTATACTCAGGTCATCGTGGGAGATTTGGTATAAATCTTCATTGGAGAATCCAATATTGATAAGATTTATGGGGTTAGAAAGATTACTTAGAGGGTTACCACAGGAAGAAATTTTAGACCTAGGAGATCCAAAATTACAAAGATACATCAGATTCAATATCAAGATCCTACATAGTGAAAAAGGGTGTGTATTTTTTTTTTTTTTTACATAAGCTTTGTTTGAAAAATTAGTTTTAAGGAATTCACAAGGCATAGTGAAGCATTATTATCGGTAATTGATGCCCCGAAGAAAGAAAATGGAAACACCTAGTAAGCAACCTGAAATCTCTAGCATACTCATGAAGAAGAGGAAGAAATGCAACATGATATATCAAAATTATGAGACCAAGTGCAACAAATTTCACTCACACAAAAGGTAATAGAAAATAAGATGGATGGTTTAAAGAAAGACGTAGAATCTAAGATGGATGGTTTAAATAAAGGTGTAGAAGCCAATATGGATGGTTTAAAGAAAGGCGTAGAAGCTAAGATGAATGACGTGGAAGCTAAGATGGATGACGTGGAAGCTACGATGGATGGCTTGGAAGCTAAGATGAATGGCATGGATGCTAAGTTGAATGGATGGATGATAAGATGGAAGAATGGAAGATAAATTTGAATAAGTTGCTACAAGAAATGGTCACTAATGGTGAAAGGGTAGTAAAGGAAACTCATGATGAGAACAAAAGAAATGTTAATCATGATTTCATAGACTCTAATGTTGGATTGAAGACCCACCATGTTCCAAAAATCGACATGAGGAAGTTTGATGGCAAGGATTCCGGAACATGGATACTATAAACGAAGCAATTTTTCGATCTCCATAATGTGCAAAACACACAAAAGGTATGTATTGCAACTTTATATTTGGAACCAAATTAGTTTGTATGGTATCGATGACTTTGCTCTCGTAAACAAATTGTTACTTGGGAAAATTTTATGGAAGAAATGATAGCACATTATGAGGATACAAAAAGCAACACCTTTTTTAGTCAATTGATAAATCTAAAAAAAAAGGGTTCAATGATGGAGCACTTTGAGGACTTCCAAAAATTGAACATAAGGGTAAAAGATATTCCAGAGGAGCATAGGATTGATGTGTTCATAGGGACTTTAAAGGATAATATCCAACATGAGGTTTTCCTTTGGGAACCTAATTCATTGGAGAAGGCATCCAGGTTAGCAAGAAAAATGGAAAGAAAAATTATGGCAACCAGGAAGCCTACCACTCACAACTATAAAGATGGAAGTGTTGTTTCCCCTAGCCTGCCACAACCTACAAGGTTGAGACCACAACAATTGGAAGAAAAAAGAGAAAAATGGATTTGTTATAGTTGTGATAACAAATACACTAAAGGTCATAAGTGTGATGAGAAGAAATTATTCTACATAAATTGTGAAAAAGAGGAAGAAAAGGAACACGAAATGTCAAAAGAAGAGGATATACTCTAGGAAAAAACCCTAGATAAAGAAGAAAATGAATCTGATCATATCTTGTAATGCATTGGCTGGAATTACCACTCCTCAAACTATCAAGATAGAAGGACATATCAAGAAGAAAAAGGTAATAGTGTTGATCGGTTCGGGAAGTAACCATAATTTTATTCATTGTAAGATATCAAAGGAATTGAATTTCTTCCTATATCCATCACCAGAGTGTCAAGTGATGGTTGCAAGTGGAGGAACCATAAATTTCTCTGGAAAGTGCCATAGTATAATGCTATCCATGGGAGAATATGTATTGAATAGAATAATGCTTTCCAATCCAATGGGTGGTGTTGATGTTGTACTAGGAGTCCAATGGCTACAATCCTTGGGTACAATAGCTTTTAATTTTCGAGAACTTTTCATGAAATTTTATGTGGAAGGAAAGGAAGTTTAATTAAGGGGTATTGTAGGGAAACCGGTAAAGATCGTCAGCTTGAACGATATGAAAAAGCTTCTAAAGAAGGAACAACGAGGTGTAATTGCACAATTATGTTCACTAGAAGTACCCACATTGAAATCATCTATTCCTCTATATCTCCAAAAAGTCTTGGAAAATCATTCCAAGGTATTTGAGACTCCCAAAGGTCTCCCACCTATTCGAGATTATGATCATGCTATTCATTTGATTCCAAGAACTGTTCCTCGAAACATCAGGCCGTATAGATATCCCTATGGCCAAAAGAGTGAAATTGAATGTATGGTTGCAGAAATGCTAGAGGCTAGTATAATTCAACCTAGTCAAAGTTCTTTCTCTACTCCAATAGTATTAGTACACAAGAAGGATGGATCAAGGTCCATGTGTCCAGATTATAAGGAGCTCAACAAGCTCACTATTGAAGATAAATTTCCCATTCAGTTCATTGATGAGTTATTGGATGAATTACATGGATCAATTTACTTCACCAAGTTGGAATTTCATTCAGGATATTATCAAATCAGAATGATGACTAAAGACATTCTAAAAACAACATTTAGAACTCATGAAGGGTCATTATGAATTTTTGGTCATGCCTTTTGGCATACCAATGCACCTTCTACATTTCAAGGTTTGATGAATTCCATTTTCAAACCTTTCGTTAAAAAAAAATTGTTAGTAACTTTTGATGATATACTAATCTACAACAAATCTTGTGAGGATCATGTTGAACATGTTGACAAGATGCTCAGACTATTGGAGGAGAAACAATTATATGCAAAAAGTGCCAAATGTTTCGTTGGTATACAAGAGGTGGAATATCTAGGTTGTATTGTATCTCATGAAGGTGTTAAGGTAGACCCTAGAAAAATCAAAGCCATTAAGGAATGGAAAATCCCCACATCCATAAAGTATCTACGAGGATTTATTGGGTTGACAGGGTATTATCGCAAGCTTTTTAATAATTATGGGAGAATAGCAGCACCTCTAACAACATTATTGAAGCAAGAGGTATTTTCATGGACTCCACAAGCAACAAAGGCCTTCAAACATCTTAAAGAGGCAATGTGCCAAGCACCGGACTTAGCTATGTTGGAATTCACAAAAACCTTTATTGTAGAATGTGATGCTTCAGGAAATGGAATTGGTGTTGTTTTAATGCAGGATGAAAGACCCATTACTTTCGAAAGTCATCCAATCAAAGAAAAATATTTACAAAAAGCTATTTATGAGAAGGAAATGTTGGCAATACTACATGCACTTAAGAAATGGAAACCCTACGTAATGGGAAGACAATTCAAGGTAAAAATGGACCATGATAGTCTTAAATACTTTTTAGAACAAAAATTATCATCTAAAGAGAAACAAAAATGGGTCACAAGGATGCTGGGTTATGACTTTGAAATCATCTATAAAAAAGGGAAGCAAAATGTTGTGGCAGATCCACTCTCAAGAAAGGATGAAAATGGTGAAGCATTGTTGTGCGCCATTTCTTTTATCCAACCAGATTGGGTAAATGAAGCAAGGCAGGAATGGAAGAATGATGAAGAAGTGTGGGAACTCATTCGGAAGTGATAACAAGATCCAAGTACATTTGATACATTTAAGTAGAAAAATGATTTGTTATGGTACAAAGATCATTTATACCTATGTGAGAATTCCCAATTCAAACAAAAGATTCCTATGGAATTGCACACTTCTCCCGTAAGAGGGCACTCAGGATTTTTAAAAACTTACCATAGGGTTAAGAAGGATTTTTTTTTGGATGGCCTTAAATCAGATATTCAAAAGTTTGTGGCAGAATGTTTCGTTCGCCAACAAAATAAATTTGAAACAATTAAGACCCCAAGTCCATTACAACCTTTATCCATTCCAAGACAACGTTGGGAGGAGGTTTCAATGGATTTTATCATAGGGTTACCCAAGTCCAAAGGAAAGAGTGTCATCATGGTGGTAGTTGAAAAACTTACCAAGTATGCCCACTTTTATGCATTATCACATCCATTTAAATCCAGTACAGTTTCTGCTGCATTTATGGAAACACTTCAAAAGCTACATGGAAACCCAAAGATTATTGTAAGCAATAGAGATCCCATTTTCACTGGAAATTTTTGGACAGAACTATTTTCTTGTCTCGGTACTCAGTTAGCTCATAGCTCATCTTATCATCCTCAATTTGATGGGAAACTGAGATACTAAACCAATGTATGGACAGATATCTTTGTTACTTTGTATATGATAAATAGACACAATGGGTCAAATGGTTGCCTCTAACTAAATGGTGGTATAACACTTCCTTCCATACTATACCAAAAATGACCCCATTTATGGCACTTTATGGATATCATCCACCATCCATCACATCATATTTAAGAGAAAATTATAAGGTTTAAGTAGTGGAACATCACATCGAGCATCAAAAACAAGTTCTCCAACTCTTAAAGGATAACCTCACGTTGGCACAAAATAGAATGAAACAACAGGTAGATCAACATCGCAATGAAAGAATTTTTGATGTAGGTGACTGGGTATTCCTATGGATACAACCATATAAGAAAATGTCCCTCAAGTAAGCTGAGAAGGATAATAAATTATCACCAAAGTATTATGGTCTGTACAAGGTGTTGCAAAAGATTGGTACTATGGCATACAAATTGGAGCTTCCTGTAGCTTCCCTACTGCACCCAATTTTCCATGTTTCATGTTTAAAGAAGGTTATAGGTGACAAGATCCCAGTTCAAACAATATTTCCAGAGCTTGACGAGGAAGGAAAAATCATATTGGAACCAGAAGGAGTCATAAAAACAGGAACTCGACAACTATGAAATCGATCAATTTTGGAGTATCTCATCAAGTGGAAGAACATATCTACTGAAGATTCCACATGGGAGGATGATAATTTTATACAGAAGCATCCAGAACTACTCAAGCATTGAGGACAACGCTTTTCGGAAGGAGAGGGGAATGTTAGGCCCCTATAATACTAGTGACTTCCCCATTACTATTGTCATTGTATCCCTTATTGTTATTAGTGTGCCCCTATTGTCCCCATAGTGTTATTAGTATGCCCCAAAGAAACCCACTATTGTTATTTTTGTGCCCTTATATTATTATTGTTATGTCGACTTGATTATATTGTGACCCCTTAACTCCTTTATATATATAAGGGAGGTTTATTCATTTGTATCATCCAAGAATTGTTCATTGTGTAATTTAAAGGAGGTTGCCCCCTCGAAGAGGCTTATTTATAAGGCTTTCATCTATCTTTTCTATCTTTTTGTCAGCTGGTTTCATAACATTCATTTCTTTTTCTTGATAAATTAAAACTCTTATTTTAAAATAAAAATTGAAATTTGATTTCTTAGCACATATAATGTAGTGTACTTTACAAGTATACAAACCTAGATTGATAATTTTGTCCCAAGTAATTTAACCAAAAATTAAATTACCCAACAAGTGGCAGGGATTAAGCTACCTTGCAATACTTGTTTTTCATATTTGAGCTTATTGCGTCTTCTTATATATCCGATAGTTGAGTGTAAGGTATTCACCTCAATGTGCCATCGAATTTGGGGGTTGTTTCGCACATCCTCATGATGGATAATTGCAAACCTTCATACATGAACCCCTGAAAGTTGGTGGAACTTTTCTTAATTAAGAAACTCCTTATATAGAAGGATAACATAAAATATATTTAATTTTGTGGCATAATGTTTCATAAAGGTATTGTATTTTTAGTAGAAGCATAATGTTGTAGTGGCTACAACCACCCTCCAAAATTTTTCCTTAGCCTCGTTCTGGAGCCTCCCTTCCTACCTTCAAAATAGCTTGCCTTGCGTTGTCATGTTCACAAGCTTCAATGTCTTTCTTGCACAAAGGTAGCTTTTTGGTCACAGTTTGATCCATTACCCTCATAGGTTATTCACCCGGACTTGGTCCAGCTATAGGTTGGGTAGCTTCCCCTTGAAAATTGCGCATTTTTGGAGGGAAACAAGCCTTCCCTCTAGAAATTGAGCAATCCTGTTTGGCAGCCTATTGGGCTCCAGGATTGTGAAATCCTCTCTGGTAGCCTGTTGGGCTATAGGATTGTGCAATCCTCTCTGCCAACACTTCTAGCAGGATTTGCACAAATTTCCCAAGAAAGGATGCTTAGCTCATAATTTGCACAAATCTGGGTAGCAGTTAGCTTCTCTGCCTAAAAATTACGCAAATCTCCTTGGTAGTTAGCCCAACTCCAAGCCAGAAATGTGCACTTCCTTCAAGCAGTCGAATAACCTCTTTCATGTGTAGCTAAGTTGACCATTTCCCTTAGGGACCGAGAAAAATAGACATGCATGCATATGCTACTTCTCCTAAGGCAGCATGCAAAGACATCCCTTGTCTCAGGGATATTTAGCAGCTGGAGGTTACATGCAAGGACCAATTTTGAAACCTCCCACTAAGTGTCACTTACCCTAGATTTGTGGCATGCATGTCACAACCTTGATGTTATAAAAAATCATCAATTGATTCTACAGAGCACATCCCTCACATACCCCTTTCATCTATGACATCCCACATCACATCTAGGAGCAGTCGGCACATTCAGCTCAGTTGTTTTGGGGTAAGCCCGCTTCCCATGCCTTGTGCTACATTTCTGTCACTTTTTGTGTTTACTCTTGTGTGAGTGTTGTTTGCTTGATTTATTTCAACTCTTACTTTCATTTACAGGTATTCTAGCTTGTACTAGCTCTGTTTCAGTTTTCGTTGCTATCTCACTTTTGTCGCATGCATGAAACTATTTTGCACAGACATTTGCCCAACCGGCGAATCGCCTCACCCAAATGCATGTTGATC
This sequence comes from Pinus taeda, assembly GCA_000404065.3. Lineage (NCBI taxonomy): Eukaryota > Viridiplantae > Streptophyta > Pinopsida > Pinales > Pinaceae > Pinus > Pinus taeda. The sequence continues at coordinate 39,132 of APFE031513196.1, forward strand.
TATTTGTTGAATCTTTCATTCATGTTTTGCATGCACTGTTGATCACTTCTACCATCACTTACTATCACCATGCATTCATTGTCTTATTTTCTTTCAGTTTCCTATCGGCGGGTCAAGCAAACATTAGCACGGACTCTGCCTCCACCAAGGATGTATTGCGCAATCTGGGGAAGGAAGGATCACCTTCCTCTCTAGAAATGTGGATTCCTTCCCAACATTGGCCTCTAGGACTGTTTTGTGCATTTGGATGATAGTGGTTGTTTGGCCCAAGAAATTGTGTAACTTTGTCCCTGGGCTAGCAATCCTTCCCAGCTAGAATTGCACATTGAGCAATTGCAACACTCAGTAGCCAAATTGGACTATGCATTGCATAGTTTGAGCAGGCAGATAGTCAACCAGTAGCCCAAACTATTCCTTGTGCTGTCTTGGCAGTCATTCTCCTGACCTCCCGACTGAAATTCTGCAATCTTCACGATCATTCACCCAGGTATGTTGCAAGTTAGTTCTCATGTTCATTTTGGTTTTCAACTGACAGATTTCTTGGCGTGAGTGTTTCCATGTCACTAGGTATCATAGGTTTTCATCTACCTCTTAGCAGTATATGTACAATGGTTTCCACAAAGACACTGTTTAGAGAACACTTGGGGATGTAGTCGATCAAGTGCATGCAAAGGGTATGTGAGGAATGTAGTCGATCAAGTTGTTCATAGACTACATTCCACTTGCCTACCCACGAAGACATCAAGTTGTTCATAGACAAAGACATCAAGATATGACAGAGGTAGCATCACAATGAGCAACATCATGAACAGTAGTTGAAGATGACATACCAAATACAACAAATGCAAGAGGAGGGTTTTTGACAACACGAAGGCGAAACAAGGTTGCAAGCTCAAGCAGATCCATTGATGATGAAAGAAACTTTGGAGAGTCCAGCTATGAACTAACGTCCTGACATGAAGATAGTGTGAAGGTAGAGAGCAAAACAAAGAAGGAGTTGCATTTGCTAAAGCAACAACTCATGAAGAGCATGGCGGTGCAGAGACAAACGAATGAGTTGTACCAAGAACATGAACAATAGTGAGCACAACATGCACTCACGGATGAAACTACATACAAGTTACCACAGCAGTGGAAATGAAGCATACCTGGTGAGCAATGTTGCTGATTGGATTCAAGGGATTTAGAATCATGCATGTCATTGAGCGCACACATGAAATCCAACCCATTCAGCATACTCACCAAGGCGAAGAAAAGAAGAAAGTCCAACTGGAGCTGAACATGCACTTCGGCAAGTTGATGTGCATGACCACCAACACACACTTGAAGATCAACATGAAGACTATGCATGAGTGTGCTACTGGTTTAGCCGCACCCAAGAAGACCATGCGCATGTTAGCAGATGAGTTGGATGAAAGGGCTGAACCAATGCACCAGTTGTAGTGGAAGCAAGAGTTTGCTTTAGCAAGATGTCACCATGAGGTGCATGCAAACCATCATGGATGACCAAGCTTAGCATCAACTCACCAGATTCACCATCACAAGCATGTCAAATAGATGGTCTCACCACAGTGGACTACGTGCCAGTGATGTGTTGGAAGGCTTTCTCAAGCCATGTTGTCTCACATGAGTACATGTGCATTGTAATGTGGAGTCATGTCAAGTGTAAGTCAAGTGTCAACAATCGGATGTAACTGTCATAGAGTAGGTGAAGAGTCATGAGAGTAGTTGAACTGTCAAAAATGGGAATGTCAAAGGTCACCCCACCCTTTTCTATAAATACTCCCTCATAACTCATTGTAATGGATTTGGTTCAACCAAGCTTCTACTAAGAATATCTTGAAGAAGGCTTGGACATTATTGTAATGCACCTTGGCTTCTCCACTACATGGAGCTAGTACATCTCTTTGGTGGAGCAGGCAGATGTGGACGTAACTTTCCACTATCAGGGCTAGCATGTTTACATGGAATTATTATATGATTGTGACTTACACCTCTTTATACAATAAGAGCCATTACTTTCATGCATATGTTGTTATTGTAGTTAGACTGTTCTAGTTGCATTAATGATATATGTTGTTTAACTTACGTATTTGTGTATGAAATTATTTGTATGAAATTATATGAATATAATTGTTAATGTGTTGTACATGTTGTTAATGCTGTCACCATCCATGTTGAATGCTCAACCAGACATCAGACATACCTTTCACATGAACCTTGTTGTAACAACCGTCGCAATCATCTCGAACTGATCCATGAGTGTTGTACGTGTTATCTTACATTGTATGATGTGAATTCCACATCCAAGTGGAATTATCCTCCAGAAATTTTGCATGCCCTTTTGTGTTATGTGTTCCTAGCCGAGTTGGGATTGATCCCTTTCAACCTAGAACACACCTTAACCTTCTTCTCCCTTTAGAGTGTTAGAACCTCACATACACCTTCCTTAACTCACTGCATAAGTCACACCCTTGCTATTGACAGAGTTATCTTACTTGACTCTATGTGACATTGTGGTCAAGGAATTACCTTATGACCCACTACTAGTACCTCTACACCAAATGGTCTGAGGTCTAGTTGAGACTTCTTATCGGGGAGATCCCTTGATATGTTGGCAAGTCCAGCACAGTCAACATTTCTAGTGCTAGAAGGAGGGCCTGATGAAAAGTTGTGTCCTCTCATCCAGTTTTGAACCTTTTCACATCTTTCATGGAGTCTTTCACTTTTCTTCACCCGCAGTGTTTTTTGAATCGTGAAGATGTCTCCATCACAGGGAAGCTTTTCAATCTCTTCTCCACGCACACATATTATGGTGAAGACGAAGTGGCCTAGCCGAAACACTTACATAACTTTATTTCCACGATTCATGAGGAAGATGAGTTTTCTAATGAATAGGCTAGTTTGTTGCTTGCATACACACTTCACGAATCTCCATTTTGTTGGGTGCTCAGCGTAATGATTGACATCATGCACTCATTTGAGCACTCCTGTGATCTCATTGAAGACATTTTATCATTTTGATCCAGACCATCTTGAATGGAAACTATTATAGCTACAGAGGACTCCACATGAATCCATTATTGATTTTTGGCAGCGCTTCCGTGATTTGCAGTTTCAAGCTCCGAGGAGCGAGACGAAATTTGCTTATCTTTTGGACCAGTTTGAGTATTGTCTTCAGATATCTATCATCGCAAGACAAAGCTTGAGAGCAAGCCTTTCTCAACATTCTTCATTAATGGAGCTGTGAAATCTCATGTGGATGTAGACATTGTCTTGACTAACTATCTACCTTCATCTCATTCAACATCTCCACAGTTACTGAGTGATGCTCAAGAGCATGCTCACACGCCTATTCATCCTTCACACTCTCCCAACATCACTTCACTCAATTTTCACACAGATTTGGTTGTAAGTCCTTCGAGTCCTTATATGCATTATTTTCTATGACCATTGTCTTCACATCCCAGTGTTCCTCTCAATGATGCTATCTTATGTTCGTCCATTCCAGACTCTTCACTTGTTGTGAATGAGGAACAACCCACTGACAGAGTTGGTGTTGCACAACTAACATTCACTATCATTCATGAAGAGTATGAGTGGGAGCTTGAGAATTAATGCTCAGTGAAGGATGACCCCGTTCCATTTGAGCCCCCTACGTTCTTTCCTAACATCATTGGTAAACCTACCATCCATGGTTTCACATGTGGGTCTTCATCCACGACTACACCGATCATTGATCTTTCGCAAGACACACCGTATGTGGGCCCATCATCCAATAGTGGAGAGAACCAATCATTCATTGGAAATCCACTTGATATTTTATCTTCTTTTTTTGGAAGTTTAGAGGTTGAACATCCTTCATCCTCAACTAACCCTCTATGTGATTCATCAAACCATGAGGACGCCGACCAACATCCTAAATTTTTTGATCTTGGTTTTCATGACCTCTTCACCTCATCATGCGATCATGATGTTGATTCACTTGTTGTTAATCTGTCTAAGCCACTTGTCTACAAAGGTCCATCTGTCAACGAAGTCGAAACCCCACAGACCTTCAAGGCACTTTAGCCAGAGCTAATCGTTATGTCAGGCCCTTGTTGTCCTAAGGCTGGTTTTGATTTTGATCAGGAAATTGTTTAGGCACTCAAGGATTCTCATCACTCATTTGTATGCACTCAAGATCAATCTAACACTCATATTTTACGTCCTCCACTCGAACTACACTATCCCATTTCTCATGCATTGGAGGAGTCTTACATTGCATGCACTCTGTGCGATGCAAGTTACCTTTGTTTATTTCGTTTTCTTGCATGTCACAGTCAAGAGTGTACTTATGCTTAAAAGTTGCACATAATGTCACACAACACCATGAGAAATTCGTGGACTATCCATCATTCACATGCACTCACTTATATCCCATGGCCACTTTGAATCAGGAAGTGTGGTTGTCTTCATTGTTTTATCTTTCTTTCTTGCTCATTCACACAATTGGGTTTCTCGCAGATCAAGCCTTGACCAACATGGGTCTACCAATGTGATGGTCATTGAATTGGAATTATCACTTCACGTTATCAGGCCCATGTACCATTAGTGAAGGAGTAGGAGTAGTGTTTTCTTTCAGTTGTTTGTTTGCATTCTTGTTTTCTTACGTGCTTTGTTTGCTTGTTTTTTTGCTTGCATCACTTTCATTTTTTCTTTTGCTCTTGCTTTGCTTTGTCGATTGTTAGTTCGTTTGCTTGTTTCATTCATAGGTTAGTTTTGCATGAAACCATGTATGACTCTTGAAGTGAGCTAGATAAACTACGAGAGGGCTTGTACAACTATCACTACTTGGTTATCTATCATCTCTCCTTTGTATGATGAGCTTGTTACTTTTAGTCCATGATATGTCGAAGAAAAATATGTATTGTTCGAAGTGAACCTTGGTGTAAACACAACGCTTGCATGCTAACTAGTGTCACCTTCTCTAGTCGATTGTTTTTGGGTTAACCCTTGTCAACTCAGTAAAGTATAGTAAGGTAAGGGGAAAAACCTTAACTGGCACGTCAGAGATATAATAAACTACTTCTCAACTAGAACAACCTCTTCTTCTCTCAATAAGTTGGGATCCCTCTTCCGCCGCTGAAATAAATAAGTGCTATGCATAGTGAAAATGAAAAAATGAAAAGTAAAAAAATTCAAAATGAAAAATGAATAAGGAAAAAGAAGAGAAAGGCTTCCAACATAGTGAGGTGGTGCAAGTAACTCCACTGGGGTACTGAACAAGCTCACTAGTAGTGGAGCCATGCTTGTGTTCCTATGTGACACCACCGAGGTATTGTCTAGGCCTACTAGTAGTGGAGCAACACCTGAGATGAATCTAAGACTCTAATGACTATACTTCTTGTGCACTTATATACCCCTCAACCCTAATCGAAACAACGATGCTGTGTTGGCTTAGAATGTGTGCTAATCAACCAAGATTTTGGCATATGCTACCTTTTACAATCAGGTTAGTGTGAAACCAAGATGGGCTAAGAACTGAATAATACTTCAGGAGGTGTTAGACTTTCTTTTCACAAACCAAGTCCATTCAGAGAGCTGGAGTTATGCCAGTGTGTCACCATGTGTTGTAGCAAATAAAACCACCCTCTAAAATTTTGCTTTAGCCTCATTTTGGAGTCTCCCTTCCAACCTTCACAACAACTTTCCTTGCTTCATCAAGTTCACAAATTTCAATGTATTTCTTGTATAAATGTAGCCTGTCGGTCACAGCTTGATCCATTCCCCCTCAAATGTTGTTCACTTAGCCTTGGTCTCGCTGCAAGTTGAGAAGCTTCCCCTTGAAAATTGTGCATTTCTAGAGGGAAACTAGCCTTCCCTCCAGAAATTGCGCAATCCTCTCTAGCAGCCTATTGGGCTCTAGGATTGCACAATCTTGCCTGCTAACACTCCCAGGAGGATTTGTGCAAATTTTCCACAGCAAGCCTAATCAGCTTAGAATTTCGCCAAATTTGGGTAGCGGTCAGCTGCTTTGCCCAAAAATTCCACATATCTGTTAGGTAGTCAGCCCATCTCGTTACCAGAAATGCGCATTTGCTTCAAGCAGTCGAACAACTTCTTGCATGTGCACCTAAGTTGACTGGTTCCCTTTGGGACTGAGAAAAGTAGACTTGCATGCATAGGTTGCTTCTCCAAACCCAGCATGCAAAGGAATCCCTTGTCTCATGCATATATGTTTAGGAGTCAGAGGTTACATGCAAGGAGAAATTTAGAAACCTCCCACCAAGTGTCGCTTCACCTAGATTTGTGGCATGCACGTCACAACCTCAATTTTATCAAAACTCATAAATGGATGTTGTAGAGCTCATTCCTCACATCAACCTTGTAGCTCTGGCATCCCATATCACATCTAGGAGTAGTTGGCACATTTAGCTCAGTTGTTTTAGGGTAAGGCCGCTTCCCATGCCTTGTTCTGCATTTTTGTCACTTTTTGTGTTTTCACTTGTGTGAGTACCATTTTCTTGAATTATTTGAATGCTTTATGTCATTTACATGTATTCTAGCTTGTCCTAGCTTTGTTTCAGTTTTCATTGCTATCTCATGGATGTCGCATGCACGAAACTATTTTGCACGGACGTTTTCCCAACCAACGAACTACCTCACCCACATGCATATTGATATTTTTGCTAAATCTTTCATTCATAATTTTCATACAATGTCAGTCACTTCTTCGATCACTTACTGTCGCCATGCATTCACTGTCTTATTTGCTTTCAGTTTCATGTCGGTGGGTTGAGCCAACCTTGGCCTGGACTTTGCCTCCACCAAGGGTTCATTGCCCAATCTAGGGATGAAAGGCTCACCTTCCTCTCCGAAAATGTGCATTCCTGTCAAACACTAGCCTCCAATATTTTTTTTTTTTCATTTCTTGAGGACAATGGCTACTTGGCCCAAGAAATTGTGCAGATATGTCCCTAGGCTAGCAGTTCTGCCCAACTAGAATTACATGTTTCACAATCCAAGCAGTCAACACCTAGACTTGACTATGAATTGCGTAGTTCCAGCAGGTAGTCAGTCTCCTAATAGCCCAGACTATGCCTTGTGCAGTCTTGGTAGTCGGTCTACCGACCTACTGGCCGAAATTGCGCAACCTTCATTATCATTCACCCAAGTATGTTGCAAGTTAGTTCTCATGTTCATTTTTGCTTTTGACTGACAAATTTCGTGCCATGAGTGTTGCCATGTCTCCAAGTATCACAGGTTTTCATCTACCTCTCAGCAGTATAGGTACAATGGTTTCTAGGAGAGAAAATATGAAGACATTGTTCAGCACACACTTGGGGATGCAGTCGATCAAGTGTCTATGGACTTGCCTACCCATGAAGACATCAAGTTGTTCATAGACAAGGACATCAAGATATGAAAGAAACAACATCATAGTGAGTAGCATCATGAACAACAACTGAAGACAATATACCAAATAGAATGAATGCAAGGGGAAGGTTCTTGACAACACGGAGGCAGAACAAAGTTGCAAGTTCAAGCAGATCCATTGATGATGAAAGAAACTTTGGAGACTCCAGCTATGAGGTGATGGCATGACATGAAGATTGTGCAAAGGTAAAGAATGGAAAAAAGAAGGAGTTGCATGTGCTGAAGCAAAAACTCAAGAAGAACATGAAGCTGCATAGATAGATGAATGAGTTGCAACAGGAATAGGAACAACAGTGAGTGCAACATGCACTCATGGATGAAAGTATGACCATACAAGTTAAAGATCCATCCCAACAACTGACACAAAGGAGACATGGTGAGCAGTGTTTTTCATCACATGCAAGGGATTTAGCATCATGCATGTCATTGAGCACATGCATGATATCCAACCCATTCAACATACTCACCAAGGCGAAGACAAGAAGCATGTCCAAATGGAGCTGAACATGTACTTTGGCAAGTTGACAGGCATGACCACTAGCACACACTTAGAGATCAGCATGAACATTATGCATCAGTGTGCTATCAGTTCAATCGCACCCAAGAAGACCATGCACATGTTAGCAGGCGAATTGGATGAAGGAGTTGAAAGAATGCACTAGTTGCAACAGAAGCAAGAGCTCACTTTAGCAAGATCTCACCATGAGGTGCATGCACACCATCACAGATGACGAAGATTGGCATCAACTCACTAGCTTCACCATCACAAGGATTTGAAAGAGTTGGTCTCACCATAGCTGACTAATTGTCAGTGATGTCTTCCAAGGCTTGCTCAAGCCATTTTGTGTCACGTGATTACATGTGCATTGTAATGTCGAGTCATGTCAAGTGTAAGTCAAGTGTCAACAGTTGGATGTAATCGTCATAGAGTAGGTGAAGAGTCATGAGTGTAGTTGAACTATCACAAAGGGGAGTGTCAAGGTTCACCCCACCCTTTTCTATAGTATTCGTTCATAACTCATTGTAAGGGCTTTTGGTTAGCCAAGCCTCTACTAAGACTATCTTGAAGAAGGCTTGGACATTATTGTAATATGCCTTGGCTTCTCCACTACACAGAGCTAGTACATCTCTTTGGAGGAGCAGGCGGATGTGGATGTAACTTTTCACTGTTGGGGCTAGCAAGTTTACATGGATGTATCGTATGATTTTTATTTACACTTCTTTATATAATAAGAGGCAACAAATTTTCATGCATATTTTGTTATTGTAGTTGGACTGTTCTAGTTACCTTAATGATATATGTTATTTAACTTACATATTTGTGTATGAACTGATTTGTATGCAATTATATGAATCTTGTTGTTAATGTTTTGTATATGTTCTTAATGTTGTCATCGTATGTGTCGAATGATCTTCCAAACATCAGACAGACCTTTCACATGAACCTTGTTGTAACAACCATCACACTCGACTTAGACTGATCCATGAGTGTTGTACGTGTTATCTTACCTTGTATGATGTGACTGTTGCATCTGAGTGGATTGCTCCACCAGAAGTTGTGCATGTCCTTTTGTGTTGTGTGTTCCTAGTTGGGTTGGAAATGATCCCTTTCAGCCTGGAAATCACCTTCACCTTCTTCTCCCTTTGAAGTGTTAGAACCTCGCATACACCTTCCCTGACACACTACATCAATCATATCCTTGCTACTAATAGAGTTATATTACTTGCCTCTGTGCAACATCATGGTCAAGGAATTACAATGTGACCCATTGCTGGTACTCCTACACCAAACAATCTGAGGTGTAATTGGGACTTCCTACCAGGGAGATTCCTTGACATGTTGGCAGGCCCAGCACCATCAATATTTTTGGCTCTAGAAGGAGGGCCTGATGACAAGCTATGTTCTCTCATCCAGTTTTGAACCTTTACACATCTTTCATGGAGTCTTTCACTCTTCTTCCCCCGTGGTGTTTTTCGAATTGTGAAGATGTCTCCATCATAGGGAAGCTTTTCAATCTCTTGTGCACTCACACATATGATGGTGAAGGCGAAGTGGCCTAGTCAGAGCTCTTACATAACTTTCTCTCCATGATTCATGAGGAAGATGAGTTTTCTGATGAACAGGCTGGTTTGCTGCTTGCATACACACTTTGAAAATCTCCATTTCGTTGGGTGCTCAGCTTACCAGTTGACACCATGCACTCATTTGAGCACTTATGTGATCTCATTGAAGACATGTTCTATGATTTTGATCTAGACCATCTTGACCAGAAATTGTTACAACAATAGAGTGCTCTGCATCAATCGGTTATTGATTTTTGGCAATGCTTCTGTGACTTGTAGTTTCAAGCTCCAAGGAGCAAGATGAAATTTGCTTATCTTTTGGACCAGTTGGAATATTGTCTTTAGAAATCTTCCCATCCCAAGAGAAAGCTTGAGATCAAGCCCTACTCAACATTCTTCATTTATGGAGATGCGCAATCTCATGTGGATGTTGATACTGTCTTAACTGAATGTTTGCCTTCCTCTCATTCAATAGCTTGACCACTGCCAAGTGATGCTGAAGACCATGCTCACCGACGTGTTCATCCTTCACACTCTCCCAACATCATATCACTCAATTTTCACGTAGATTTGGTTGCGAGTCCTTTAAGTCCTCATACGCATTATTTTCTACGACCTCCATCTTTGCACTCAGGTGTTTGTTCGGATGATGTTGTCTTGTGTTCATCCATTCCAAACTCTTCACTTGTTGTGAATAAGGAAAAACCCACCGACAAAGTTGGTGTTGCACAACCAACATACATTGTCATTCATGAAGAGTATGAGTGGGAGCTTGAGCATCAACACTCAGTGAAGGATGACTCCCTTCTATCTGAGCCCCCTCCATTCTTTCCTAACATAATTGGTGAACCTGTCATCCATTATTTCACATTTGTGTCTTCATCCATGGATGCACCCAATGTTGATCTTTCATAGGACACATCGTATGTTATCCCATCATATAACAACGAAGAGGACTAATATTTTATTGGAAATCCACTTGATCTTTCATCCTCTTTTTCTGGAAATGCAAAGGGTGAACATCCTTCCTCCTCATCTACCCCTTTGTTTGATTCATCAAAACATGAGGATGCCAACCAACATCCTGAATTTTATGATCTTGGTTGTCATGTTCTCTTCACCTCATCATCTGATCACGATGTTCATTCACTTGTTGTTAATCCATGTAAGCCAGTGGTCTACGAATATCCATTTGTCAACAAATTCGAAACCCCATAGACCGTTGAGGCACTTCAACCATTGCTGATGGTTATGTGAGACCCTCGCTTTCCTGAGGTTGGTTTCATTTTTGATCAGGAAATTGTTCAAGCACTCAAGGCTCCTCATCACTCATCTATATGCACTGAAGATCAATCTAAGAATTAGGTTTTACTTATCCACTTGAACTACACGATCCCATTTCTCATGCATTGGAGGAGTCTTACATTGCAAGCACTCATGCGCAACACAAGTTATCTTTGTTTCTTTCGTTTTCTTGCATGTCACAACCAAGAGTGTGCTTATGCTTCCATGTTGCATGTAGTGTCACACAACACCATGATAAGTCCACGAACTACCTGTCATGCACAATGTTGATTTGGGGTAGCATAAGATGTAATCTAGCCATGAAAATTGGTGGAGAGGCTAAGGCACATGCATCTCCAATACCCAGAAAGGGTTTGGGTAGATTCTAAACAGTTTGATAGATATTAAAATAATTAACACTTTTAATGGAGTCGCTAAGTCTAAACTTAGGGAAAATAAAATATTAATGTGAATTAATATAAAACTGTCTTAGAATGGTCCAAAAGACATGGAGGAAGCTAGATATAATATTAGCCATTGATTAGGAACTTATTATCAGCATTGAATTGTCAACGAGAGTAGTATAAGAGGAGGTTTGAGGGTCACTTGGAGAACACACCAAGAGATCAAGATTTCGACTTTCTGGGGCTCAGTTTGCTGAGAAAGTTAGAGAGTGATATGGAGTTGCAGCTGAGGGGCAGTGGATATATAAGCAGAGAGGTAGAGATAGTGTCGGGAGGATTAGCACAGTCGCTGGGAAAGTTGACGCCGAGGGCAGAAGTCGAAACTATTGGGAATAGCTAGAAATGTCGGAATTGTCAGAACATTGACATAGAGGATAGAAGCCCAAGCTATCAGGAATAGCCAAAACTATTGGAACTGACATGAAAGATGATGTAGAAGGCAGAAGCCAGAACTTTCGGGAGTAACTGAAACTGCCCAGAACTATTCGAATTGCCAAGAAAGCAGACACAGAGGGAAAAAGAGGGTGACACAATCCCTAGAGGGTGATGATGGGGTTTTTCATGGCGAAGCTTGGAGATGAGGAGCTGCTGGAGTGTTTATTCAGGGCTTCAGCCAAAGCATTTGTCTCCGAGGGAGAGGTACTACTGACAAGATTTTTCTTTGTTGAGTGAGCCAAATTTGGCACCCATATTGTATTCTGAAACTGCTTAATAAATCAAACCCTCAAATAGCTGCACCAGTTTTCCCGCATTGGGTTTTTCTGAGGACATTAGTCCAAAAATAACGATGTCATTTGTGTGTCTGTTTCTGTTTCCTTCAGTTGATGATCTGGAATGTGTCGAGCATGTACTTGTGTTTATTTTCAGTATTTATATGCTAAATAACTTGTTAATTAATCAAAACAAGTAGGAAGGAATAATCAGAAAGCACATGGAGGGTTTCTAACTGTTAGACTTAGAAACTCCAACACATATGAACTGACTTATGTCCCGTGGGAAATTGAATCACAAAGTGTGGTTGTATTCATTGCTATGTCTTTCTTTCTTGCTGGTTCACACAACTGGATTTCTTGTAAACCAATTCTTCACCAACATGAGTCTACCAATGTGCCAATGGCTTCATTGGAAGTATCACTTCACATGATGAGGCCCGTGTACCGTTACTATAGGAGTAGGAGTAGTGTTTGCTTGCAGTTCTTTGCTTGCATTCTTGTTTCCTTATGTGCTATGTTTACTTGTTTGTTAGTTTGCATGTTTGTTTACTTGCATCACTTTCATTTTTGCTTCTTCTCTTTCTTTTCTTTGTTGATTGCCAGTTTGTTTGCTTGTTTCATTCATAGGTTAGTTTTGAATGAAACCATGTATGACTCTTGAAGCGAGATGGGTAAAGTACAAGAGGGCTTGTACATCTATCATTACTTGGTTATCTATCATCTTGCCTCTATATGATGAGCTTGTTACTTTTATTCCATGATACGTTGAAGGAAAATACGTACTGTTTGAAGTGAACATTGGTGTAAACACAATGCTTTCATGATAACTAGTGTCACCTTCTTTAGTCGATTGATTTTTGGTTAAACCTTGTCAACTCATTCATGTAGAGTAAGGTAAGGGAGAAAACATTAATAGACATGTCATATATATAGTAAAATAATTCTCTATTGGAACAGCCTCTTCTGCTCTCAATAAGTTGGGATACCTCTTCTACCTTTGAAATGTATAAGTGTTATGCACACTAAAAATGAAAAAATGAAAAGCCAGAAAAAAACAAAATGAAAAATCAATATGGTGAAATAAGAGAAAGGCTTCCTGCATAGGGGGGTGTTGCAAGTAACTATGCCAGGGTACTGCCTAGGCTCACTAGCAGTGGAGCCATGCTTTTGTTCCTTTGTGACTCCACCAGGGTACTGTCCAGACCTGTTGGTAGTGTTGCAACATGTGAGATAAATCTAAGACTTTGATGACTATATTTCTTATGCACCTATATACCCCTCAACCCCAATCAAAACAACTATGTTTCCTTGGCTTGGAATGTGTGTCAATCGACCAAGGGTTTGGTAGATGCTACATCTTACAACTAAGTTAGTGTGAAACCAATATGCGTTGAGAACTGAACAATACTTCCGGAGGTGTTAGACTTACTTTTCACAAACAAGGCCCATTCAGAGAGCTGGAGTTCTACCAGTGTGTCGCCAATTGTATTGGCTACAACCATCCTCCAAAATGTTTCCTTAGCCTCCTTTTGGAGCCCCACTTCCAACCTTCACAACAGCTTGCCTTGCTTCATCATGTTCACAAGCTTCAGTGTCTTTCTTGCACAAAGGCAACCTCTCGATCACAACTTGATCCATTCCCCTCAGAGGTTGTTCACCCGGACTTGGTCCAGCTACAAGTTGAGCATCTTCCACTTGGAAATTATGCATTTCTGGAGGGAAACTAGCCTTCCCTCTAGAAATTTCATAATCCTCTCTAGAAACTTGTTGGGCTCCAGGATTGTGCAATCTTGCCTACCAACACTCTGATCCAAGAGGATCTTGTCAGATCAGTTGCACAGGTTTATCATTAGCATTAATTTCATTGTCATTAAGTTTTTATAGGGTTGTTTATGATTTAGGTTGTTGAGGTAATGACTATGGTTGATATGGTTTTATACCTGGTTTTCGACATGAGGTTGTCGTCAATTCCATCGGGATATGATTATCAACGTGGGTTGATCAGTTGCCTTGTAGAGTTTGTGTCGACATGTGTTTGTCATCGACTTTGTAGGATATGAAGTTGAAATGGGGTTGTCATCCAGATTGCATGGTTGGTTGTCGTCATCATGTGATGAATATCGCAAATGTCACTTTGTGAAAATTTGATGTAAAAGGTCATGTTAGAAAAAAAGGATGAATGACAAATCCTAACCTAAGGACCTAAAACCCTAATGCACATAACTCTAAGTCCTAAACCTTATCAAACCACATTCTATACAAACAATGTATTAAAAATCCATTTAGAAACTAATTCTAAACCTATTGGAGACTTCTACAACTATAATATATTCGAAACAATGTTCAAAACCCTAAATCCATACATTGAAAATTCCTAACCCTATCTCTAAACCCTCTTGGCTTTTGTTTAAACATTACACATAAAACATTTCAAATCATGTTAGACATTACAAATTGAAACCACAGTCCTAAACCGTCAGATGTAACTGCGTCAGAATCGCGAGGGGTTAAGGTTCGTGTGAGTAGATAGGTTAACCGCAGTCAGCCTTCACCACAGTGGGGATAGAATTTGGCAGAGTCATATTAACTGTGTTTGGTGTGACATGTGAGCAGCAAGGATGTAATAGCGCAGTTAGTGTAACCATAGCCATTGCCAGAATTGTTGGCGGTAGTTGTCACATGCTGTGGAAAGACCACGTTGGTCGCCAAAAACTAACTTGCAAATGGTCAGGTTTATGGTTAGACCACCCAGTCACATGATTTAACTGCATTCTCCATGTAGTTAACTTGACTGCTAGCGAGTTATTATAGCCTAAAGTTAATTTTTGGGTTTGATAGTTGAGTTTTGTTCTATTTTAAGTAGATCATCATGCAACCTTATCCCTAAGGTGGCAGAACATGGTTAGACCGAAACCTGAAACCCTTAAATTCAGTAAATTCATGCCATGTTTAGTCCAAAGGCATTCACATGTACTTGTAGGGCTATAAGAGGCAGTTTTTGTTCATTGAAGGAGGAGGGAGTGATTTTGGTTTTTGTATGCAAATTTTGGAGGTTATAGGCCATTTTTATTTATAGTGTAACTGAAGCATCCAGAGTCAGAATTGGGAATTGTGATAGGCATTGGAAAGAGGGTTTAGAGAGCTATCCTTTTCCAGTGACCAGGTGTGCCTGTGTTCAAATTAAGTTTGGTAAAATATCTATGTAATAGACCTCTTCTGTTTCAATCCTAATAAATCGGTCACCCATCTTGAAAGTGGACCCGAAGATGTAGTCCATCAGGGATGAACTCCGTAGTCAATCTTGCTATCTGGTATCACTATCCTTTTATTATTTTTAGTTATGTTATGCTTTTTAGTTTTATCAACTGTCGTAAATTATTTCTTCTCAAGAATTTCTCTCAATTTCTACACTTTCAGTCTACATTCAATTCATTAATGGCTAATCAATTCTACATCAGTTTTAACTTATGATCATTTCAGATCATATAATTTGGTATTAGAGAAGGTTGTGTTTGTAGAATTTTCAATTGAATGTTAACCGGATAAAAGTCACAACGTGGAGAAGGAATCCTTGAGCAGATTGATCCATAGATTAGAAAGAAACAAGTCATTCATAAGTTGACCATGACGTGATCTGATACAGGTGAAGACAATGAAACTAAGATGAGTGATGAACAATTTCAACAAGCATTCTTGACTATGCAGCAGATGTTGGGATAATTGTACGAAGACAAGAAGGCAACAGATGCAGCTTCTTCTTGAAATACATTGAAGAAGGACAAAGGTAAAGGAAAGGTTGATAAACCACATTCACCTCCATCATCTCCATCATCATATTCTTCTTCTTCTTCTTCTTCTAGTGCATAATGTGAAATAGAAAAGAAACTTAAGAAAACATCTCCTTTGAAACTTGATGTAAAATTTGAGTTACCTATTTATGATGGTGAAATGAATCTTAAAAAGTTAGATAATTGGATTAAGCAGTTATAAGTGTATTGTCATATGAAGAATATTTCTCATGGTAAAATCAAAATTCAGTTAGCTACACTTAGAATGGGGGGAACAAATTTAATTGGGTGGAAAAGTAAAATTGAGATAGATGTAAAGCGAAAAGGCAAAGTCATCTCTTCATGGTCTAAGTTTTTAAAGGCTCTTAGGAAATGATTTTGTCCTTTAGGATACATGCAACAAGTTGTTATTCATTGGCATCATTTGAGGCAATGAAAAGGGCAGAGTGTTCAGGAGTTTACTCAAGAGTTCAGAAAGAAACCATGGCCACTTGGTGTTTCATTGGATACACATGAAACTTTATTAAAAAACATTGGCAATTTACATTCATATTTGGAGCATACATTATTGATCTTTAATCTTGATGATTTTTATGAAGTGTGTGTTCAGGCCATACATATTGAATCAAGTGGTAGACCATTCAATTTTTCATTGCAATTATCCAAAGAGTTTGAAATCAATGATTTCAATTATAGTAAAGGGAAGAACAATTCGAAGAGAAAGAAATCAACGATCGCTCAGAAGGAAAGAGCTACTTGTTCTCATTTCCAGAGAATCATTCATGATGAATCTAAGTGTTGGAAACTTCATCCAAAAATTAAGCCCAAAAATTTCCTTAAGGAGAAGCGTGAAAAGAAGGCAATTGCACTAGTCCAGCAAGATCTAGGTTCAGATTCAGGTGATGAAAGGAGGATAACTGCTATGGTTATGACAGGTAAAAATTCTAACATTGGTTAAAGTTTGAATACTATTGCATCTTCATCACACATAAATCCTTCAGATGAGGATAAAAGAGTTGAATTGTTTAACATAAGGAAAACTTCTAAGCATACAAAGATAGATACAATATTTGACAGTGGATCATAGGCCAATCTAATATCTGAATATTTAGTTAAAAGTTTCGGTTTGGAGACACGGAATCATCCAAGACCTTACCCATTAGGATGGCTAAATATATCAACTCATATAAAAGTCAACAAACAATTTTGATTAAGATTTGCCATTACAACTAATTACATTGATGAAGTGGAATTCGATGTGGTTCCCGTAGACATATGTGGAGTTGTCTTAGGAAGTCCTTATCTTTATGATTGTGATGTAGTATTTTACAGGCGAGAACATAAATATCACCTTAAGAAATATGGGCTTGAATTTAATTATTGCTAATCAGATGAAGAGATTAATAATTTCAAATAAAAGAATTGTAATCATGTGTGTAAAGGAATAACATAAGAATCAACATGATGTTTGTTTAGGTTATGATTCCCAGCTTAAAGATAGTTTGATCGAAGGATTAGAAACTTTTCAAGTTCTATTTAAAGAAACCAAACATCTTACTCATAAGCAGGGAATACAACATGAATTACAGTTTGTGCCTAAAGCTCCTCTTCCTAGTGTCAGAATGAATAAATTCAGTTCATGTTTCGAAATTAATAGTTACAGGGATACAGGTCAATATTGGGGAAGTTCAAAGTTTAATTTCTCTTATATTGTGTCACCAATTCATGTTTCAAACAATTTGCAAACCTATTTTCAAGTGGAGAGGGAACCTATTTGTTTTCATATCAAAGCCTTTTCTAAAGCAATGTTAAAGTATTTAAGGGAAAATTATGCATGAGGGGAAAGTGCTAATCAATGGAAACATCATTTAATGAATAAGGAAAAAGTGATTCAAACAAATCAACAACTAATTCAATACTTTCAAAGACAAACTAAGTTGTAGGAGTTTTTACCTTAAAGTTTGATGGGTTTATGGCAGCAAGTTCACTTAGTAATCAAGAAGCAGGAAAGTATGTCAACTCAAGTAGCTGGCTTCATGTCAAAAATATCTTTGATTGTCTCTATCGTTCTCCAAAATAGATTGTTAATACATGTTAATGGTATTGAACAATATCCTACAGAGACTGTTTTCAAAGATGATTATGAATCACGAACTTATGGTATGTCATGGAAAGAATTCAATTTCCATGTTCATAACAGGTTGTTTGACCATTGTCACAAGTTGTTGCTATTGTAGATGGAGGGAATAGGTCACCAACTCAAAATGTTCCATGGTCAACATCATTAGGGTCATCACATTCATGTGATTGATTGAATGTATTGGTACATCATCAGGTCAAGGTGGTAAGTGAGGGATTTCTACCCTCATCGACTATTTGTATAGTCAAAATTTTGTGGTCCAAAATCTTTCAAGTGGATAGGATTGATCCAGGAGGATCTCATCAGATCAATTGCACAGGCTCTTCGTCAACATTCATTTCAATGTCGTTCAATTTCAACAAGGTTTTTTATGGTTCAAGATGTCCAGGTAATGACTATGGTTGATATGGTTTTGTACTTGGTTGTTGACATGAGGTTATCATAAATTCCATTAGGATATGATTATCAATGTGGGTTGATCATTCACCTTGCAAATTTTGTGTCGACATTTGTTTATTGTCGACTTTGCAGGATATGGTGTCGATGTGGGGTTGTCATCCAGTTTGTAGGGTTGGTTGTCATCATCATGTGATGAATGTCAAAAATGTCACTTTGTGACAATTTGATGTAAAAGGTCATGTTAGAACAAAAGGATGAATGACAAATCCTAACCTAAAGACCTAAAACCTTAATGCTCATAACCTTAAGTCCTAAACCCTATCAAACCACATTCTATACAAACAATGTATTAAAAATTCACTTAGAAGCTAATTCTAAACCTATTGGACCGTTCTACAACTCTAATACATTCCAAACTATGTTAAAAACCCTAAATCCATATATTAAAAGGTAGTAAACCTAGCTTTAAACCCTCTTGGCCTTTGTATAAACATTACACATAAAACATTACAAATTGAAACCATAGTCCTAAACCGTCTGATGTAAACCTGTCGAATCCACGTGAGATTAAGATTCAAGTCAATGGATATGTTAACCACAATTAGCCTTCACCGTGAGCAGGGATAGCAATTGGCGGAGTCACATTAACCATGTCAGCTGTGATATGTGAGCAGCAAGGATGTAACTACGCAATCAGTGTAACCATAGTCGTTGTCGGAACCATCAGCGGTAGTTGCCACATGCTACAAAAGACTGCTCTAGTAGTCGGAACCGCTGACAACTAACATGGAAGGTGGCACTTTATGGTTAGACTACCCAATCACATGATTCAACTCCATTCTCCACGCAGTTAACCTAATCGCCAATGGGTTATTTCATTTTTGGGTTTGATTGTTGATTTTTGTTCTATTTTAATTAGATCACCATGTAACCTTATCCCTAAGGTGGCAGAACATGGTTAGACGAAAACCTAATACCCTTAAATTCAACAAATTCATGCCATGTTTAGTCCAAAGGAGTTCACATGTACTTGCAGGACTATAAGAGGTAGTTTTTGTTCATTGAAGGAGGAGGGAGTGATTTTGGTTTTTGTATATAGATTTTGGAGGTTAGAGGTTGGTTTTGTTTTCAGTGTAAGAGGAGCATCCAAAATCGGAATTGGGAACCATGATAAATGTTGGAAAGCTAGTTTAGAGAGGCATCCTTTCAAAATGACTAGAAGAACCTACATGCACATTTAGTTTGATCAAAGTTCTATGTAATTGACCTCCTCTGTTTTAGTCCTAATAAAGCGGTCGCCTATCTTGAAAGTGGACCCGGAGACGTAGTCCATCAGGGATGAACTCTGTAATAAATAATGTTGTCTGGTATGACTATGTTTTTTCTATTTTCACTTCAGTTATGCATCTTAATTTTGTTTTATCAGTTTTCGTAAAGTCTTTCTTCTCAAGCAGTTCTCTTGGTTTCTGCACTTTTAGTTAACATTTAATTCATTAATGGCCAATAAATTCTACATCAGTTTTAACTTATGATCATTTCAGGTCACATTCCTAGTAGCCTTTGTTCAAATTTCCTGAGCAAGGCTACTTAGCACCAATTTAGGTAGCAGTCAGCTACTTTGACCATAAATTGTGCAAATCTCTTGGGCAATCAACCTAGCTCCCAACAAGAAATGTGTATTTCCTTCAATCAATCAAAAAGCCTTTTGCAGGCGCAACTGAGTTGACTAGTTCCCTCTAGGACTGAGCTAAAATAACTTGCATGCATAGGCTACTTCTCCTAAGGCAACATGCAAAGACATCCCCTGTCTCAGGGATGTATGTTTAGGAGTCAGAGGTTACATGCAAGGATAAGTTCAGAAGCCTCCCACCAAGTGTCGCTCCCCTAGATTTGTGGCATGCACATCACAACCTCGATGTTATCAAAACTCATCAACAGACGTTTCATATCTAATTTATCACATCAACCTTCTAGCTCTAACATCTCATATCACATCTAGGAGCAGTCAACACATTTAGCTCTGTTGTTTTGGAGTAAGCTTGCTTCCCATGCCTTGTGCTACATTTCTATCACTTTTTGTGTTTTCTCTTCTGTGAGTACTATTTCCTTGATTTCTTTGAACACTTCTTGTCGTTTACATGTATTATAGCTTGTCCTAGCTCTGTTTCAGTTTTCATTGCTATGTCACTGCTATTGCATGCATGAAAATGTTTTCCACGGATGTTCGTCCAACTAGCAAACTACCTCAACCACATGCATGTTGATCTATTTTATAAATCTTTCATTTATTTTTCTCATGCATTTTAGATCACTTCTTCCATCACTTAGTGTCGTCACAAATTCATGATGTTATTTGTTTTCAATTGCATGTCGGCGGGTCGAACCAACCTTGGCCCGAACTCTACCTCCACCAAGGTTGTATTGCACAATTTGGGGAAGGAGGGCTCACCTTCCTATCTAGAAATGAACATTCCTACCTAGCACTAGCCTCCAGGATTGTTTTACGCATTTATGGGGGGTAGTGGCTACTTAACCCAAGAAATTGTGCAAATTTGTCCTTGGGCCAGTAGCCTTGCCCAACTGGGATTACACATTGCACAATCCCAACAGTTAGCAGCCAGACTGGACTATGAATTGCATAGTTCCAGTAGGCATTCAGTCTCATAGTAGCCTAGACTGTGCCTTGTGCAGTCTTTCCAGTCGGTCTCCCAACCTAACCGAAATTGCGAAACCTTCATGATCATTCACCCATGTATGTTGCAAGTGAGTTCTCATGTTCATTTTGGTATTTTACTGACAAATTGCTTGCCATGAGTGTTGCCGTGTCTCCAGATATCACTTTTTTTCATCTACCTCTTAGTAGTATAGGTACAATGGTTTCCAAGAGAGCAGAGACGAAGACACCATTCAGAGCATACTTAGGGATGCAGTTGATCAAGTGTCTATGGACTTGCCTACCCACGAAGACATCCAATTTTTTGTAGACAAGGACATCAATATATGATAAAAACAACATCACAATGAGCAACGTCATGAATAGTAGCTGAAGATACCATACCAAATACAACGAATCCAAGAGGAGGGTTGTTGAAAACATGGAGGAGGAACAGGTTGCAAGCTCAAGCAGATCCATTGATGATGACAGCAACTTTGGAGACTCCAAATATGAGGTGACATCGCAACATGAAGATCGTGTGAAGGTAAAGAATGGAACAAAGAAGGAGTTGCATGTGCTAAAGCAAGTCGAACTGTAGTTGAACATGTACTTTGGCAAGTTGATGTGCATGGCCACCAACACACACTTGAATATCAGTACAAACACTATGCATTAGTATGCTACCAGTTCAGACACACCCAAGAAGACCATGCGCATGTTAGCCACCGAGTTGGATGAGTAGGTCGAACCAATCCACCGGTTGCAGCAAGAGTTCACTTCAACAAGATGTCACCATGAGGTGCATGCACACCATCACGGACGACCAAGATTGGCATTAGCTCACCAACCTCACCATCACAAGCATGTCAAAGCATTGGTCTTACCACAGCAGACTGAGTGTTCATAATGTCTTGCAAGGCTTGCTCAAGCCATGTTGTCTCACACGAGTACATGTGCTTTGTAATTTGGAGTCATTTCAACTGTAAGTCAAGTGTTAACAATTGGATGTAACAGTCATAGAGTAGGTGAAGAGTCATGAGGGTAGTTGAACTATCACAAAGGGGAATGTCAACGATCACCCTACCCTTTGCTATAATTAGTCCCTTGTAACTCATTGTAAGGGCTTTTGGTCTGCCAAGATTCTGCTAAGACTATCTTGATGAAGGCTTGGACAGTATTGTAATGCGCCTTAGCTTCTCCACTGCACAGAGCTAGTACATCTCTTTGGAGGAGTAGGCAAGATGTGGCTGTAAAATTCCACTATTGGGGATAATAGGTTTACATCGATGTATTGTATGATTGTGACTTACACTTCTTTATATAATAAGAGCCAACACATTTTGTGCATGTGATCATTATTTTGTTGGACAGATCTAGTTTCCTTAATGACATATGTTGTTTAACTTACGTATTTGTGTATGAATTGATTTGTATGCAATTATATGAATCTTGTTGTTAATGTGTTTTATATGTTGCTAATGCTATCACATTCTGTATTGACTACTCTGTTGGACATTAGACAGACCTTTCACATGAACCTTGCTATAACAATAGTCACACTCATCTCAAACTCATCCGTGAGTGTTGTACGTGTTATCTTACCTTGTATGATGTGACTGTTGCATCTGAGTGGACTACTCCACCAGAAGCTGTGCATGTCCTTCTGCGTTGTGTGTTCCTAGCCGAGTTGGGACTGATCCCTTTCAACCTTGGTCTCACCTTCACCTTCTTCTCCCTTCAAAGTGTTAGAACCTCACATACAACTTCCTTAAATCACTTCATCAGTCACATCCTTGCTTCTAACAAAGTTATCTTACTTTCGTCTGTGCGCCATCATGGTCATAGCATTACCTTACAATCCACCGTTGGGACTCCTACAACAAATGTTCTGAGGTCTAATTGGGAATTATTACCGGGGATATCCCCTTGACATGCTAGTGGGTCGAGCACCATCAACACATAAATATACTATTGAGTGACAGTTCTATATTATAATATTATATATTTTCAGATTCAAGGGGTGTGAAGGGAAATTTTATTACTCAAATTAGAGCTCATTAAATTATCAATTGGGGATCGTAAGCTCATTAGGAACCCACAAAATATATGTAGGATTAGATCTAATTGGTAAATTATATTACACGTTACGAATTTAATGAATAATCAATCTCTAGTGGACAGAATTTAGACTAAACTTGATAAATATATATTCAATATTCACCAAACATTGAAATAATTTTTTATTCATCAATATATAATGAAGTGTGATCAGGGTAATAGTTAACATTCAATTTACACTCATGCTTAATAGAATAAACAAACCATTCACTTAATGGAACTATAGGGTGAAGCCTTGGGGGTATCTCTCAACCCTCCGGTAGATTCCTAGGTTAGTACTCTCTTAGTATACATGTGATCAAGCCCATAACAAAATAACAATCTAACTCATTCAAATGGAAATGTGATGCTCAGAAAGGAATCAATAATATCAACCAAATATAATGAAACAAATATGAAATAATGATTTATAGAATTAACATTATAATTCTACATAAACTATACAACATCACATTAAATGTACTAGGAACACATAACCAATGCAAGTGCATTCCAAAACACAGGGCCTTCTTGGATGGAGGCACTATATGTGAAAGAACTTGTTACTTCAACAAATGAATTAGAAATAGTGTTAGTTATATTATATGGTCATAAAAATGTGATACAAAGTCCAGAACTTAGTTTAGCCACTTCAGCAGTCTCATAATATCATTACTGCTAATTTTCTTCAGTTGGTTATAAGAAAATATATAAAGCATCATTGACCAATAAAATCCACAGAACAAGGAAACACATTACAAATAAGTGACTATGTTGTAGCATTTTTTTGTTTTGGTAAGTTAGTATCAATTACTCAAAAAATGAAAATATATTTCAAAATATGTTGCGTTAGGATATGGACAAAAAGAACATTCAATTTAAAAAATCTTAGGTATTATTGATGAATAAGTCCATATCAAATAAAATGATAGAATAGATGCCCTAAAAAATGGAGGCAAAAATAAAATGTTAGGTTAGAAAGAAAATAAAAAAATAATATACTCAGAAAGTGTTGCAAATCCAAATGCCACTATTCTTAGTATAGTTTAGTTTTGCAAATAAAATTGTGTGTAGATTGTTTAAATGCCACACTAGTTCATATAATCCAACTGTATAGCTTAATCATAATTGTATTTTATTTGAATTATTTTTCAATAGGTAGCTAATAAAATTGGCTCTACAGTTTAATATTAGCCAATGGAGGAAATAAGGGATAGAGGTAGATTAGTCATTAAAAGGAAATATTGAGTTGCTAGCCTAAATGCACTTGGATGAATAAATGAAAATGTTAGGAGTGTAAAGGGTAGGTAGACACATGAGAAATAATTGGAGCATGAAAGGATTTTATCCTAAGTTGTAATAATGGATAATGCATGCATATGATTGTGTATTTTAAATTAACTATGAACTTTAAGTACCAATGTATTTTACGATATCCTAACTTCATTCATTCATTCGCCATAACACCAAACTGTCACATCCGCCAAAATCATGACCTCACCATCACCTGGCACTCACATGTTAAAACCTTTTCACCTTAGCTTTCATCCCACATGCTCCCTCGAGATCTGATGGCCCACATCCCTCCTCGACCTTGATTTGTTATCCGAACATTTTCGACGGGGCAAAGGGGGGGGGGGGGTGCGAAATGGGCAAGTTCTGAAACTTCCTTCTTAAACCTCCTTTTCCTCATTTTAGTCTTTTGAGACTTAAAATTCCGAAATGACTTGCCACCTCAAGTTACTCCTGAACGCAGGCTACATGTGACCGTTTACCATCACTCCACATTAATATCCACTTCCACTCCATGTCACTTCTTCCATCCAATCAACTGTCACATATCCATTATTCATTCAATTCACAGCTCCCATGAATTTATGTCCCAAAGACCTATTAATTAGTCCCGTTGGATAATTAATGAAGATTTAACCATTCATTCAAAAGCTCTGCTCCAATTTTTCCATTAAAAACTTGTTTCCTCCATGAAAACAGTTACACAGTGCATTTCTGTAACTAACTTGATCATTCATGATTGCCTCCTTACAACTCAATGATGGTTCAACAATTAAGCAGTTATTTTGTCCATTTCTAAAGAAAGAAGACATCTAGGTCCACTTGTCTCTTTTTTAGTCATATTGTTTTTACTTTCATCACTCTGTTTCAAATTGATCTTTCCATTTCTGTCATTTTCAGTCTGCAAATTCATTTGATAAAATGCCTCCTATGGGAAAAGAAGTTTTAGAAATCCCAAATCCTCTTGTACATCCACAGGTTGACTTCCATCATACCCCCATTGTCAACGGAGATTGTAAAATAATTGAGACTTCTTCTCAATTTTATCTATATGAAATTTATTGCTAGATGGACGATCAATTAATTGATTAGACACATGAAATTGGATTGTGGGACTCCATCCTTCCCCACTACATTTTCCCTTAGATACACAGAGCACCTAAATTTGTCAAAAAATGCCATGAGTCCTATGATCCTATTCAAAGAGAAATCATCTCACCCGCAGGATAAATCCTTTGTTTAATCAATGTTGAGTCCATTGAAAAGATATTGCAGGCCCCTACTATTACACCAGCCCATCTTTTTTTCTCATGAAAGCCTGATAGAAGCTTACCAAAGCTAGATTTCTCTAAAAGATCACAGACTCTTGAAATTTTCCTAGTTATAGAAAATCCTCTTCCTAAAACAAACCCTCCCTATGATTCATCCATGTTCTATGATAGAACCAAGAAAATCGCCACTATGTTGTCCTATTTTCTTGGTTACAATTCTGATCAATATGTTAATGAAGATATCCTAGGTTTATTTTCCATATTTTATGTTGATTCCAAACCTGTTGTTCTCTATAACTTTAGCCAATTCCTAGCTGAAGCCATACATGAGAAATTTGTCTAGTTTAATGCTGAAGAAGTACTCATGTATGCTTCAATACTTGTGTACCTTTTGATATATTTTCAGGGAGACAAATTTCCATTCACCTTACAGAAGCTAGATGAAGAAGGCAACCAATAATCTGTGATCTTTCGAACTACAATGGAAATGAAGGAGAAAGAGGAGTTTACCTATAAACAGTTCATAGAATTTTTTATTATTCCAGCTATTAGTCTTATGAGAAGCACTCCAATGCCAAGAACCATTGATGAGATTTCCAAAGTATTGCAGTTGGTCAACCAAGCCATAATAAGAGATTGGTATCTTTACCAAAACTACACAGAAATCAGGGTTTATGGTTATGAGTTTCCACCCTAAAAACTTCCAAAGTACCTCCCTATCAGAATATTTGCACTGGAATATATTAGGCAGAGGTTAAATGTAGATGAAGTACACTTTGTGGCTGTAAAGAAGGAACCATAATTCAAACTAAAATCTCAAGTTGGTCCATTCATCTACAATACCAAAGCAGTAGGAGAAGAAGCAGACAGATTACTAAAGGAAATGAAGTTTGGTCTTAGTTTCACTTGATCTTATGACCCAATGGAAGTGATTTCTAAACTCAAGGTTGAAAATAAGTTTATTACATATTACCACACAACTAGACCTGAGATAAAGTAGTACAAAAACTAGTTGGAATGGAAAGAAAACACCCTTCAAGAAGCCGAAGAGCAAGCAATTTCTTCTTGAAATGTGCAAACTTCACTTTCACAGGAAAAGACAACTAAAGAGCAAGGGAAGAACAATAATCCCTACAACTGAAGCATCAAGCTAGGGCTTTATAATTATGCATAGAAAAAGGAGACCTAGGATCTTTGTGATTGTTGGAGTAACACATGAGTCTCAAAAAACAACATTTGATGGACTTGGAGAGACTGTGCATTATACACAGTCTGGTAGATAGTCTACCCAATCACCAAATCATTCCACTACTTCTCATGAACAACAGGTAATTAATACTAGTGGAAGCATTCAGAAGGACAAGGAGGAGGGAATCTTTCATGTTTTTAGTGCGATTAAAATGAAGAATGAAGAGTTGAAATTGAACACCTACATCCAGTTCTGGAAACATTCCTCTAGCTCTCAGGCTAGACTTCTTTCAGTATTCAACTCTAAGAAAGGGAAAATGTAGACGGCCTTCCTGCAAGCTCAGATTCCATAGGCCAAGAACTCATGCACATTATTAGAAGCAATTCTCATTTGAGTTTATTGTAAAGGATGTGCATCCAATTGATCAAATTGAGATGCATAAACAAACTTGACAAATTATTTCTTCCACTTCAACTCATACTGCCATGAGTTTGTCAAAGTTGCAGGTCACTTTGGCCAATACACAGTCACAACTGAAACTGGAAAAGGTTTCCTCACTGGCAAAGGACACCAAGATCAAATCCTTGGAAGAATTGGTGCTAAGGATGGGATATGATCCCTCAAACATAAATGCATCAAAAAAAATTGTTAAGAAGAAAAATGTTGAGCTCTCAGCACTAAAGGAAGTAGCTCAAATTTCCAACTTCTGAGGATCCAATGACCAAGGAGATTGAGGAGACCGAAACTCATAAATCTGACATGTTGAGGCTCATCATGCAATAAAATATGCAAATAAAATAGATGGAGGAGCAAATGGAAATATTGGTTAAAGAGAAGGAAGAAGCTCTCAAAAAGGATCAAATATCAATGGATGTATTTCCTCTTTTAGCGGTCTCAATAACCAAGGTTTCTACTTTAGGAACAACATCAACTATAGGTACATCAGAAGGAGTTGAACAACTTGCGAATTTTTTCAAAATCTATCCAGAGAGACAGTTGAAATAAAGAAGTTGTAGGATTAATTGAAGGAATTAAAACATATGAAGGCATTTGCAGATAGTTCACATGCAATTGAGTTGTAGAGGTCAAAGAGTCAGATTGAAGTTTTGTAGAAGGAAATCAAATAGTCCTACCTTGGAAACAAACTAGGTTTGGCAAAGGAAATTCTATGGGAAGAAGTTATTGAAATAGTGAAGGATATCTGGCCCTATATCAAGATAATATTTGATAAAAAGGACCTATTGGAGAAAGCTCGAGAAGCCGTGGAATCTAATTCTAAAGAACTTGAGGACATGCGAGAAATTGCTTTTGAAATAATCAAGTTCCTCAATTCTAAAGATAGATATGAGCTTGAGGAATTGGGTATAAATGATAGGAAAACAACTATACTAGAAGTAAAGAATATCATCACCAAGAAAAACCTCATCCCTCAGTTGGAGGAAAGGTGGAACAATGTGAATACTATAGTTCAATGGTTTTTCAGTAGGTTAGAACCCTTGACCAGCAAGGGCTTCCCCCTATGCTTGTGATTAATGACAAATTAATGCTGACTGAGGATTATATTCAGCAGCTAACAAAGGTGGGTACCAATGCTACTTTAGTTTCAAATATAAGAGGTGCAACAAGACCAAGGTTTGTGCTGAATGCACTCAGAGATTCCCTTTTCATCCTAGATGAAATTAGGCATATATTTCCAGTAAAACTCACTTTCACTAAGTATACAAAGATGGATAAAATTTACAGGAGAGTAACTAAGTTATCTATCCTAGATAAGAAATACTGGGAAGAATTAACTAATTTACTTGACTAAAAGGGTGATCAAACATCATTCAATATTTACAGGGAAACTCATCACCAGCTCAACAATTCATAGTTTTTCCAGCAACAGTCATCAACAACTAAACACTAAAATAGTGACATATTGACTATCAGTTTATATTCTTGATTTTGTAATTATCTGTTTTTGTAAAGAAGTTTAAGATATTTCCTTAGTTCTCAGATTGTATAAATAACTCTCTTTCACAAGTTATTAAGGGTTTCACCCTTGAATAAGCATTTCTAAATATTGAATGTAGTTGACTTTTCTGAATCATTAATACAAAAGCAAATGGATTCTGAATTCTGATATATACAATTTCGTTTTTCTGTAAGTTTTTCTAGTTTTATTTCACAGTGTTTTCTTCATATTCTTATGTTCTACAAATATAACTAGGTAGGAGTAATTATGTTTCAATTATTCTTATAAGCTTCTGAAGTGACCATCTATAAAGAGGATGAATTATATAAATTTCTTGTTTTATTAATTCCCTCTACATCATAAAATCATCAGCATATGTTGTAATCTTAAACATATTTTGTTAAACCTTCTGAACATAGTTTAAAGGTTTTCTTACTTATGATTATTTAATTTTCAATTTGAAGACTGTGATAGTCATACGATCTCTCTATTTATGCTCAACACCATGCAAGCTATATCACTGTGCGAATTTTAATAGCAGCCCTATGTTTAAATATTAATACTATTCAAAAGGTTAGCCATCACTATTTTAAATATTTTTCATACATTGGTCATCCAAATTAAAACAAAACTCCAAAATAGTTGTCTTAGATTCCATGGCATGATAACTAACCATTATCATCTCAGAGATACAACATCAATCTGGCGCCATATTCAGGGATTCAAATTTCATTAATTTTCCTAGATCAACGATATTACTCCTATTCCTTTAAGGTAATTAAAGTTCTAGATAGGTCAAAATATTTCATCGGACAACTCCATTGTATCAATCTGGAACCTTCTACGCACACTAGATCCCATTCTGAATCTGACACAATTACTCCTCTGTCAGATCCAGAAAGACTTGTGAGAAAGGTTAGTTCTAGAAGAAGACATAAACCATCTTCTTCTCCTCCAGCCTTGCTGTCTAAAGATATATTACAATTTGATCCCTATAGTAAAATTTCATCCAATCCAGAGTACACTCACCTATAACCTAGGGTTGTTGAACTCTTAGATAGGGGACTTGATTTCAAATCATATTTCCTTATTCATTCACTTTAATCTCATCCAGAGTCCCCACTTCCATCGGGACCACCTAAATCTGATTCTGACCTATGTGTTCATCTACCTGAATACAAACCTACATAATTTATATCCCCTACCACTTATTCATTTCATTCCACCTCTGAACCACCAAAATCTTCCACTTCTAAAAAACCCAAGGGACCTTTTCTATATATTCAAATCCACTCTTCAAAACTAAAGAGGATATTCATTCTCAAGTCCACAAGTCAATTATTAAAACTCCTTTAAAATCATTTAGGAAATCTCCACCTTCTATATATCCTCCTTTCTCACCCACACATAGTAATTCTCCCCCTCTTTCACCATCTCCCTCTTCCTTATCATCTTCTTCACAAATATCTCATTCATCATCCTCTACTACGGCATTTCAACCCATTGTATATGCAATATATGTAGCTTTAGTTTTACCTTGAGTTCTTGACGCTTTCCCTAATGGATATTTAAATCACATTCCTAGATATAATGGAGAAACATGTCCCTCAGATGAGAATCACCTTCAAGCATTTCTCGACTTTTCAGATGACATGGACATATAATAAGAAAATGTTTACATGAGGTTGTTTCTTCAGTCTCTTGAGGGAAATGCGAGGACTTGGTTTAGGAAATTACCTACAAATTCCATTAGAAACTGGGAAGAATTAACAAATATATTCAAAAATAAATGGGGGATGAAGAAATATGTTCTTTAGTTTTTGAATGAGTTTGAAGAACTTAAAAGAAAATTTGTTGAACCTGTCTCTGATTTTATCAAAAGGTTCAAAAAAATTTATCATAAGATGCCTCCTGATTGCAAACCACCTGTAGTAGTAACTAAATCTAGGTTTTCAAAATCTTTTGAAGATGACTTTGTTTTGATGTTAAGAGAATGAACTTCAAGGACTCTTGAAGACATGTAAACTAATTCTATAGAAGTGGAAGAAAATAGGTCTGCCTCAACCACTTTAAAAGCTAAAGAGGAAAAAGCCCAAAGAAATCTTAAATCAAGTCAAGATGCCTAAAATTCCTCTAAGACTAAAACTGTAGACTCTAAAACAGATGAAATAACTTAACTTATTAGAAATTTGTCCAATAGAATTTCCAAGATTGAGACTCAACCTAGAACAATTCAACAAATGGTCGCTCGACCCCAAAATCAAAATCAAGGTCAATACAAAGAAATCCACTATTACGAATTCTTCAAAGGCCTAGTAATGATCAATAGGTTCCAACTCCTTTACTAACAGATGATCAATAGCCCAATGACAATACTATGACCATAATTGAAGATATTAATAATATGGATACCTCTTTTGGTAAGACTGCTATTATTCCTCTCTCACAACAAAAGCAGGTTCAACTAGATCGAGACCCCTCATAGGCTTCCAAATACCATGCCTTCTCTGAATTCCTAATTGCAGAACTAAACAAAAGATATGATCTTAGGCCTAGACCTGGTCCTGAAAGACCCCCTAAGGAACCCCCAAAAATTGAACCTCAAACCAAAGCTGTTGAAACTCAAACAACTATTAGTCAACAATTAAATCAGTTAATTGATACTACTCAAATTGAAAAATTGTTTTAATTGCATTCAATGTTGAAAAGGAGTTAGAAAGAGTTAAAATCCCTATACCACTTTCAAAAATTTCCAAAAACCCTCGATATAAAATTCAAGTCTCCAAATGGATACAAAATACCTCGATTGATACTAAAAGTGATATCATTAGTCTACAAGATGAAAAACCAGCAGTTGTTTTTGGTCCTAGCTCAAATATGCTAGATGAAATAGCACCCCCTTTCTATGTGACTCTTAAAACAAATGATCCTATGTTATACAAATGTATGCTTGATTCTGGAGGATCACATAATATTATGCCAAAAACTATCATGGACCATTTAAATATTGACATATCTAGATCCTATAATGATCTGTACACGTTTGATTCCAAAAAGGTGCCTTCTTTAGGATTGATTAGCGATTTTGAAGTCACTCTCACCCAAATCCCAATAAAAAGTGTAGTATTAGATATAGTTTTCACCGATATCCCTCCCAAATTTGGAATTCTCCTTTCAAGGTCTCACTGTGCCAAATTAGGGAGAACTTTGCAGATGGACATGTCTTATGCCACTATTCCAGTTTATGGTGGAGAGAAACTAAGGCTGTATAGAGAGGTGAGATTTGTGCATACTGTTTACAAAGCAGATTAGCCAAGAAACCATCCCATATATGCAATTTATCAAGATTTTGGTTGTTCCCAACTTTCTTCAAAACAAACACATGAAACTCATGTAAAAATTGAAGATGTAATTGAAAGACCTGTACCAAATAAGAA
Organism: Pinus taeda; assembly: GCA_000404065.3. Classification (NCBI taxonomy): domain Eukaryota; kingdom Viridiplantae; phylum Streptophyta; class Pinopsida; order Pinales; family Pinaceae; genus Pinus; species Pinus taeda. The sequence goes on from APFE031513196.1 coordinate 71,303, forward strand.
TGATGTTTGGAAGCTATTCTTTGATGGTTCTTGTACAAAATTTGGGGTAAGAGATGGGGTAGTATTAATCTCACCGAAAAAAGAAAACATTACACAATCATGCAAACTTGATTTTGAAGTTACAAATACTGTAGCTAAATATGAAGGTTTCCTTTTAGGACTGTAATTAGACAAGAGCTTAAAAGTACAAAACCTGAGTGTTTTTACTAACTCATAGCTCATTATTAAACAAGTAATAAACCTTTTCCAAACAAAACATCCTAGGCTTAGATCTTATCAAAATGAGGATTCGGATTCAGTTGAAAGTTTCTTCAATGCTTTTAATTTGAATTATATCCCAAGGGATCATAATATTCATGTAGATTCCCTAACTATTTCTGCTAGTTCATTTCGAATCCCTCATCAAACTAATGTGCTCTATCAAATATAAGTCAAATATAGGACATTCATCCCAGATAACCTAAATTACTTGCATATATTTGAAGATGATGAACATTTAAAATCTTTTCTGCAGGTTATAGATGAATTTTTAGTTCTACAAATTGATGAAAATACAACAGAACCAATTGAGAATTCAAATGAAAATGATAATTCAGATTTCAACTCAAAAATTACTAATCCTGATATCATTCAACTCTCTAACAATTTTATTCCCAAAGGTCTCATTCCTTTAGAGAAATAGTTTGATTAAAATGATATCCTTAGAAACCCACAATCAATCTCTCCACAAGATGACATAGAAGAGGTAGACATTGGAACAAATGATGACATTAGGAGCCTCAAAATCTGTGAATCCTTAGATCCTAGAATTAAAGCTCAATACCTTAAGTTATTTGAAAAATAAAAAGATGTTTTTGCATGGAACTATGCTGATCTAAAAACTTATGATACATCACTGATACAACATAAGATTCCTTCAAAACCAAAGGAAAAACCTTAATCCAACACTTCTACCAACTGTAGCAAAGGAAATTAAGAAAATGTTAGATGCCTAGATTATTCTCCCTCTTAGATATTCTAATTCAGTTGCTAATTTAGTTCTCGGTAGAAAGAAGAATGGAGAAATCAGACTTTGTGTGGACTTTAGAAATTTGAACAAAGAATCATTAAAAGATAATTATCGTTTATTCAAAATGGATCAGTTGCTTTAGATGGTTTCAGGAGCACAAATAATTTCCATGCTTGTTGGTTTTTTAGGTTACAATCATATAAATGTTGTTCCAACAGACAAAGAGAATACAACTTTTACTACACCCTCGGGTACATTTATGTGCTCTAGGATGCTCTTTGGATTATCCAATGCTGGAGTGAATTTTCAAAGACCTATGGACATAGCTTTTGTGGGACAAGTAAACAAATTTGTAATCATTTATCTTGATGACATAATTGTTTTCTATAATTCTAATCAGAAACATCTAAAGCACTTGATGAAGGTTTTTGATAGGTGTAGGAAATTTGGAATATCCCTGAATCTTAAAAAGTCTTTTTTTTTTTATCAAAGAGGGAAAGCTTCTAGGCCATATAATCTCAAAATAAGGAGTGGAGATTGATCCCAAACATGGTTCTCCAATAAAAACATTGTAATTACCTATAAATAAGAAGGAGATCCAAGCTTTTCTAGGCAAGATTAATTTTTTAAGGAGGTTCATCCTAAATTAAGCCGAAATTGTGAAAGACATAACTAATATGCTCCAAAAGGATCATGAAGTTAAATAGAATGTCTCTTCTAGCTATGCATTTGACCAAATCAAGAAAGTTACCTCTGAAGCTCCAACCTTGGCTAATCCTGATTATACCAAGCCAATCATTATATTTTCTTTTCCTCTGAAACAAACCTTGTTGCTGTTTTATTGCAAAAGAATGAAGGGTCCCATGACCAACCTATAGCCTTTTTTAGTAAGGTTATGAGAGATGTTGAGCTTAAGTATGAAATAATTGGAAAGAAAGTCTATGCCATTATAGAAGCCCTGAAATCATTCAGGATATATGTCCTACATTCACCTATTATTGCTTATGTTCCTAACAACGTTGTGAAGATTGTTTTAACCAAACCTAACACTGATGGGAAGAGAGGTAGATGTATCACTCAAATACTGGAGATTTATCTAACTATCAAAACTACAATGCTAGTCAAGGGTCAAGGATTAGCTAACTTCTAGTTTAATCAAACTGTAAAATGCTTGGTGTCAACTCTATTTTGGAAATACAAGGAGAGAATCCACAAGAACCTTCTCAAAGTTTAGATAAGTAGAATCTACAAGAACCTTATGTTCTTGCAAAAGGGGAGAATCCATAAAAAAACTTCCCAAAATTTCAATAAGGAGAATCCACAAGAACCTTCCCTTCATCCTGTAGAAAAAAATCCACAAGAACCTTTACCTTCAGATCAGAGTTCCTTTACACATTAATGACAAATTTCTTTTATGAAATTGTTATCAGGATATTGTAAATTTCTTGATCCATTTTGCGTGTCCAACATCATTTTCCAAAATTCAATGTAAATATCTCAAATTGAAGGCAGTCAAATACTGTATCATAAATGCAAATATGTTCTGGAAAGACGCACTAAATATCTTGTTATTATGTTTGACAGAGTCAGAAACTGAAGGAATCATTGATCGGTTTCATACAAGATTTTGTGGAGGACATTATGCTTGGATAGCAACATCATATAATATATTGAGCATAGGATTTTATTGGTCCACATTATTCTTACAAGTAGGATCAAAGGTCAGAAGCTGTGTCCCTTGTCAGATGTTTGATGGTAAGAAAAAACTAGTAGCTCTTCCACTGATCCCAACAATAGTCTCAGTACCTTTTCTCCAATTTTATTGGAGAGATTCATCCTACTTCAAGCAATAAGCATAAATATATTCTCACTGCAATAGAATAATTTACCAAATTGGTGGAAGCAATTCGAGTAAGAAATGATAATGATTAAGTAGTAACCAAATTCATTGAAGAAAATATCTTATCTAGGTTTGGTTGCCCAACACAAATTGTTACTGATAATGCAGCAACATTTTCCAATGTTAAAATGATTGAGTTTTTACATAAAATATGATATTATGTTACATCATTCAACTCCATATTACCATCAAGGTAATGGTCTTGCATAATCCTCAAATAAAAGTCTGGTAAAGGTGATAAAAAAGACTTTAGCAGATCATAAAAAGAGTTGGGACTCTCATCTAATTTATGCAATATGGGAAAACAAGATTACTCCAAACGTATCTACTGGAAAATCTCCTTTTCAGTTAGTCTATGGGAAAGATGCAATCTTCCCTACCAACTTGGCTTTCCCTGTTCTAAAATTCTTACAAGATTCAACTGATGAACTTGATGATTTTTCAAGGAGAATAAATCAGATTATAAACTAAATGAAAATAGAGATGAAGTTCAATATAAATTGGAAAGGTATCAGAATAATATGAAGAGCCTGTTTGACAGAAGAGCTAGGGAAAGGAACTTGAAGGAGTGTGATCTAGTTCTAAGATGGGATTCCAGAAGAGAAGATAAGGGAAAACATGGCAAGTTTGATAACATGTGGTTTGGACCTTTAGTTATTGCTGAAGTAAAGGGAAACAACACTTTTGTGCTACAAAATCTTGAGGGACTATATTCCACTTATCTTATTAATGGAAGGTTTCTAAAACATTACATTTATTACTGAGAAGTTTAAGTAGATTCCATTACTATCATTGTAAAAATTCTTATTTATTTTACTTTTCAAGTTGTCAATGTGATTTTTTACAGCAAAGACTCCATAGCCCAAGGAGAAGGCACATGGATCCGCAGGTTCTCTACATTCTATAGGAGAAAATAGTCCCTAGTTAGAGTCGATGTTGTAGAATTTTTTAGTTTTGGTAAGTTAGTATCAATTAGTCAAAAATGAAAATATATTTCAAAAAATGTTAAGTTAGGATATGGACAAAAAAAATTTCAATTTAAAAAATGTTAGGGATTTTTGATGAATAAGTCCATGTCAAATAAAATGATAGAATAGATTCCCTCAAAAATGGAGGCAAAAACAAAATCTTAGGTTAGAAAGAAAAGCAAAAAATAATAAACTCTGAAAGTGTTGCAAATTCAAATGCCACTATTCTTAGTATAGTTTAGTTTTGCAAATAAAATTGTGTGCAGATTGTTTAAATTGCACACTAGTTCATATAATCCAATTGTACAATTTAATCATAATTAGATTTTATTTGAATTATTTGTCAATAGGTAGCAAATAAAATTGGCTCAACATTTTAATCTGAGCTAGTGGAGGAAGTAAGGGATAGAGGTAGATTAGTCAGTAAAAGGAAATATTGAGTTGCTAGCCTAAATGCACTCAGATGAATGAATGAAAATGTTAGGAGTGTAAAGGGTAGGTAGACACATGAAAAATAATTGGAGAATGAAAGGATTTTATCCTAAGTTGTAGAATTGGATAATGCATGCATACAATTATGTATTTTAAATTAACTATGAACTCTAAGTACCAATGTATATTACAATATCCTAACTTCATTAATTCATTCTCCATAACACCAAACTGTCACATCTGCCAAAATTGTGACCCCACCATCACTTGTCACTCACATATTAAAACCTTTTCACCTTACCTTTCATCCTACATGCTCCCTCGAGATCTGATGGCTCACATCCCTCCTCAGCCCTCATTTTCCGTCCGAACTTTATCGAAGGGGGGTTGTCTGAAATGTGAAATTTCTGAAACCACCTTTTCCTCATTTTAGTCTTTCGGGACTTAAAAGCCCAAAACAATTTACCACTTCAACTTACTCTCGAATGCAGTTTACATGTGACTATTTACCATCGCTCCATTTTAATAACCACGTCTACTCCATGTCACTTCTTCCATCCAATCAACTGCCACCTATCCCTTATTCACCTAATTCATAAATCCCGCGAATTTATGTCCCAAAGACCTTTAATTAATCCCATTGAATAATTAATGTAGATTTAACCATTCATTAAACATGTTTTCTCTAATTTTTCCATTAAAAACCCTGTTCCTCCATGAAAACAATTACACAGTGCATTTCTATAACTAAATTGATCATTCAAGATTTCCTCCTTACATATTAATGATGGTTCGACAATTAAGCAGTTATTTTGTCATCTTCAGAAGAAAAATGACATACAAGTCCACTTATCTCTTTTTCAAACATATTGTTTTTACTGTGATCACTTTGTTTTAGATAAATTTTTCCATTTCTTTCATTTCCAGTCTACAAATTCATTTGATAAAATGCCTCCTAAGGGAAAAGAAGTTGCAGAAATCCCAAATCGTCCTGTAAATCCATAGGTTGACTTCCATCATACCTTGGTCATCAGAGATTGTAAAATCATTGAGACTTATTCTCAATTTGATCTATATGAAATTTACTACTAGATGGAAGATTAATTAATTGATCAGAAAGATGAAATAGGAATGTGGGACTCCCTCCTTCCCCACTACATTTTCCCTCAAATACACATAGAACCTGAATTTGTTAGGAAATGCCATGAGTCCTATGATCATATTCAAAGAGAAATCATTTCAGCCATAGGAGAAATCCTCTATTTAATCAATTCAGAGTCCATTCGGAGCCCCTAATATTACACCAACCCATCTTTTTCCTCATGAAAGTCTGATAGAATGTTATTAAAAGCTAGATTTTACCAAAAGATCCCAGGATCTTGAAATTTTCCTAGCTATAGATAGTCCTCTGCCTAAAAGAAACCTTCCCTATGATTCATCCATGTTCCTTGATAGAACCAAGCAAATCACCACTATTTTTTCCTATCTGCTTGGTTACAATTTTGATCAATATGTTAATTAAGCTATCCTAGGTTTCTTGTCCATGTTTTCTATTGATTCCAATGCACTGTTCTCTATAACTTTAACCAATTCCTAGTTGAAGCCATACATGAGAAATTTTTCCACTTTAACACTAAAGAAGTATTCAAGTATGCTTCAGTACTTGTGTACCTTTTTATATATTTTCAAGGAGACACATTTCCATTCAGCTTACAAAAGCTAGATGAAGAAGGCAACCAATAATCAATGATATTTTGGATTACAATGGGAATGAAGGAGAAATAAGAGTTTACCTATAAATAGTTCATAGAATTGGTTATTCATCCATCTATTATTCTAATGAGAATTACTACAGTACCAAGAATCAGAGACGATATTTTCAAATTATTGCAACTAGTCGATCAAGCCACAATAGGAGATTGGTATATTTACCAAAACTACACAGAAATCAGGGTTTATGGTTGTGAGCTTCCACCCTACAAAATTCTCAAGTACCTCCCTATCAGAACCTTTGTACAAGAATATATTAGGTAGAGGTTAAATGTAGATGAAGTATGTTATGTAACCAACTCACAAAAGATAGAAAAGATAGATCAACACCTTAAAATTCAGCCTCTTCAAGGGGGAAACCTCCTTTACATTACACAAATCAACAATTATTGGATGATTCAAATGAAAAAACCTCCTTTATATATATAGGAGTCTAAGGGGTCACAATATAACCAAGCCGACCTAACAATAATAATATAAAGGCACAAAAATAACAATAAATGGATTCTATGGGGCACAATAATAACAATATGGGGACAATAGGGGCACAACAATAACAATAAGGGATGCAACGACAATAGTAATGGGGGAATCAATAGGATTATAGGGACCTAACATGCCACTCTCCTTCAAAAAAGTGTTGTCCTCAATGTAAGTAGTTATGGATTATTCTTTACAAAATTCTCATCCTCCCATGTGGAATCTTCAATGGTTAAGTTCTTCCACTTGATGAGATACTCTGAAATTGATCAATTTCGTAGTTGTCAAGTTCTTGTTTCGCAGACTACTTTAGGTTGCAATATGATTTTTCCTTCCTCATAAAGTTCTGACAATATTTTTTGAGCTCGAAGCTTGTCACCTATAACCTTCTTTAAGCATGAAACATGGAAAACTAGGTGCACTTGGGAAGCTGCAGGAAGCTCCAATTTTTATGCCATAGTACTTATATTTTGCAACACCTTGTACAAACCATAATAATTTGGTGATAATTTATTATCCTTCTTAGATTTCTTGAGGGACATTTGTTTATATGGTTTTAGCAGTAGGAATATCCAATCACCTGCATCAAAAATTCTTTTGTTGCGATGTTGATCAGCTTGCTGTTTCATTCTATTCTGCATCAAGGTGAGGTTATCCTTTAAGAGTTGAAGAACTTGTTGCTGATGCTTGATGTGATCTTACACTGCTTGAACCTTAGAATTTTCTCTTAAATATGATGTGATCGATGGTGGATGATATCCATAAAGTTCCATAAATGGAGACATTTTTGTTGCAGTATGGAAGGAATTGTTATACCAACATTCAACCAGAGGCAACCATTTGACCCATTGTCTTTCTTTATCAGAGACAAATAAATGAATATATCCTTCAAAACATTTGTTTACTATCTCATTTTTCCCATCAGATTGAGGATGATAAAATGAGCTATGAGCTAACTTAGTACCAAGACAAGAAAATAATTCTCTCTAAAAATTTCCAGTGAAAATGGGATCTCTGTCACTTACAATAATCTTTGGGTTTCCATGTAGCTTTTGAATTGTTTCCAGAAATGCAGTAGAAATTGTACTCGCTTTAAATGGATGAGATATTGCACAAAAGTGTGCATACTTGGTAAGTCTACTAACTACCACCATGATAACACTCTTTCCTTCAGACTTGGGTAAACCTATGGTAAAATCCATTGAAACCTCCTCCCAATGTTGGCTTGGAATGGATAAACGTTGTAATAGTCTTGGGGTCTTAATTGTTTCAACTTTATTTTGTTGGAAAACCAAACATTCTGCCACAGACTTTTGAATATCTGATTTAAGGCCATCCCCAAAAAAAATCCTTCTTAAAACTATGGTAGGTTTTTAGAAATTTTGAGTTCCCTCCTAAGGGAGAGGTGTACAATTCCCTAAGAATATTTTGTTTGAATTTGGAATTCTTACATAGGTATAACTGATCCTTGTACCATAGCGCATCATTTTTCCAGCTAAATGTATCAGATGTACTGGGATCTTCTTGCATATTTTAAATGAGTGCCCACACTTCCTTGTCTTTCTTCCATTCATCCCTTGCTTCATTTATCAAATCTAGTTGGATAATAGAAATGGCACAAAGAAATGCTTCCACATCCTCATCCTTTCTTGAGAGTGCATCTGCCACAACATTTTGGTTCCCTTTTTTGTAGATGATTTCAAATTCATAACCCAAAATCTTTGTGACCCATTTTTGCTGCTCTTCTTAAGATAATCTTCATTCTAAAAATTATTTAAGACTATCATGATCTGTTTTTACCTTGAAGTGTCTTCCCATTAGATAGTGTCGCCATTTCTTAAGTACATGTAGTATTGCCAACATATCCTTCTCATAAATAGATTTGTTTAAATACTTTCTTTTGATTGGATGACTTTCGAAATCAATGGGTCTTTCTTCTTGCATTAAAGCAACACCAACTCCATTTCCTGAGGCATCACATTCCATAATAAAGGTTTTGTGAAGTCCGATGTAGCTAAGATTGGTGCTTGGCACATTACCTCTTTAAGATGTTCAAAGGCCTTTGTTGCTTCTGGAGTCCATGAAAATGCATCTTTCTTCAATAATGTTGCTAGAGGTGCTTCTATTCTCCCATAATTCTTAACAAACTTGTGATAATACCCTATCAACATGAGAAATCCTTGTGGGGATTTTCCATTCCTTAATGGTTTTAATTTTTCTAGTGTCTACCTTAACACCTTCATGAGATACAATATGACCCAGATATTCCACCTCTTGTACTCCAAAGAAACATTTGGAGATTTATTAATATAATTGTTTCTCCTCCAATAGTTTGAGTGCCATGTCAACATGTTGGACATGATCCTTCCAAGACTTGTTGTAGATTATTATATCATCAAAAAATACTAACACAAATTTTCTAGGGAAGGGTTTGAAAGTGGAATTCATCAAACCTTGAAATGTAGAAGGTGCATTAGTAAGGCAAAAAGGCATGACCGAAAATTCATAATGACCCTGATGAGTTTTAAATGTTATTTTTGGGATGTCTTAAGTCTTCATTCTTATTTGATCATATCTTGAATGAAGATCCAACTTGGTGAAGTAAGTTCATCCATGAAATTCATCCAATAATTCATCAATGACAGGAATGGGAAATTTATCTTTAATAGTGAGCTTGTTGCGCTCCCAATAATATGGACATATGCACCATGATCCATCCTTCTTGTGAATCAATACTACTGGAGCAGAGAAAGAACATTGACTAGGTTGAATTATACCAGCCTCTAGCATTTCTATAACCATATGTTCAATTTCAGTCTTTTGGACATAGGGATATCTGTAAGGCCTGATGTTTGGAGGAACACTTCCTGGAATCAAATCAATAGCATGATCATGATCATGAATAGGTGACAGGCCTTTGGGAGTTTGAAATACCTTGTAATGATTGTCTAAGACTTTTTGGAGATTTAGAAAAATGGATGATTTCGATGTGGGAACCTCTAGTGAACATAATTGTGCAATTATGACTCGTTGTTCTTGCTTTAGAAGCTTTGTCATTCCGTTAGAGTTGATTATCTTTCCTGGTTTCCCTACGGTACCCGTTAATTCAAATTCCTTTCCTTCTGAAGATAATTTCATGAAAAGTTCTTGAAAATTAAAAGCTATTATAGCCAATGATTGTTTCCATTGGACTCCTAGTGCAACATCAGCACCACCCATTGGAATGGAAAGAATTGGGATATTCAATACATATCCTCCCATGGACACCTTGATATTCTGGCACTTTCTTGGGAAATTTATGGTTCCTCCACTTGCAACCATCACTTGAAACTCTGGTGCTGGATATGGGAAGCAATTCAATTCCTTGGCTATCTTACAATGAATAAAATTATGTGTACTTCCCGAATCAATCAACACTATTACCATTTTTCTTCTTGATATTCCCTTATATCTTGATAGTTTGATGACTAGAAATTCCAACCAATGCATTACAAGATATGGTTGGATTCAATTCTTCTTTTTCTAGGGTTTGTTCCTAGTGTATATCCTCTTGTTTTGATGTTTCTTGTTCCTTTTCTTCCTCCTATTCACAATCTATGTAAAATAATTTATTCTCAGCACACTTATGACCTTTAGTGTATTTGCTATCACAATTTCAACAAATCCTTTTTGCTCTTTTTTCTTCCAATTGCTATTGTGTCAACCTTGTAGGTTTTGGATGGCTAGGGGTAGCAACACTTCGATCTTTATGGTTGTGAGTGGTAGGATTCCTTGTTTCCATAATTTTGTTTTCCATTTTTCTTGCCACCCTGAATGCCTTCTCCAATGAATCTGGTTCCAAAAGGTGAACCTCGTGTTGGATGTTATCTTTTAATGTCCCTATGAACACATCAATCCTATGCTCCTCTGGAATATCTTTTATGCTTATATTCAATTTTTGGAAGTCCTCAATGTGCTCCATCACTGAACCCTTTTGTTTGAGATTTATCAATTCGATAAAAAGGTGTTTCTTTTTGTATCCTCATAATGTGCTATCATTTCATCCGCAAAATTATCCCAAGTGACAATTTGTTTACGAGAGGAAAGTCGTCGAAACCATACAAACTGATTTGGTTTCAAATATAAAGTTGCAATGTGTACATTTTGTGTGTTTTGCACATTATGGAGATCAAAAAATTGCTCCATCTGTAGTATACATGTTCTGGGATCCTTGCCATCAAAATTCCTCATATCGATCTTTGGAACATGGTAGTTCTTCAATCCAACATTAAGATCTATGAAATCATTATTAACACTTATTTTGTTCTCATCACGAGTTTCCTTTACTGCCCTTTCACCATTAGTAAGCATTTCTTGTAGAAAATTTGTTAAATGTGTCTTCAAATCTACCTTCAAATCTTCCATTCCTTTCTTTAGATCATCCATCTTAGCTTCCATGCTATCCATATTAGCTTCCACGCCGCCCATCTTAGCTTCCACGCCATCCATCTTATATTCCATGTCATTCATCTTAGCTTCTACGCCTTTCCTTAAACCATCCATCTTATCTTCAAGGCATTTCTTTAAACCATCCACCTTAGCTTCTACATCATTCTTTAAACCATACAACTTATTTTCTATTACTTTTTGTGAGAGTGAAATTTGTTGCACTTGCTCTCGTAATTCTGAAATACCATGTTGCATTTCTTCCACTTTTTCATGAGTCATGCTAGAGCTTTCAGGTTGCTTACTACGTGTCTCCATTTTATTCTTCGGGACATCAATTACCGATAATAATGCTTCATTATGCCCTTTGAATTCCTTCAAATTATTTTTTCAAACCATGCTTATGAAAAATTAAAAAAAAACTACACATTTTTTTTCACCTTGTAGGAGCTCGATATTGAATTTGATGTATCCTTGTACTTGTGGATCTCTGAGGTCTAAAATCTATTCCTACTGTAACCCTCTGAGTAATATTTCTAACCCTGCAATTCTAATCAAGATTGAATTATATAATGAAGAGTTATGCCAAATCTCCCACGATGACCTGAGTATAGAGTAGTTCCATAGAGCGAACTTGTACAACATGTTGTGGGTCACTGTTTCAACCTTAAGTTCTAAAAATGATACCCAAACAAACTACAACCTATCCTCTTTTTGTATCTTCTTACTAAAATTAAATTTGATGTTCAGAGAGAAAGTTATGATGACTTTGCCAAGGTGACCTCTTTGGAATGTAATTTGGGGGTCTGCAAAAACCATAACTTCCTTAGATTATACCTCCAAAAATGTAGCAAGATAGGATCTAAAATTCATATTCAAGGTTCAAACCGATTGCTTCTCAAATGGTTTTTATTTAGCTTCTGAGACTTTGTAGTGAAAGAGTTATAGAGAAATTTCCATGATGACCTGTTTTAGATGAAACTTTGGAGCTTGCAAAAACCCTAACTTCCTCATATCGTATATCCAAAAATATAGCGAGACAAAATTTGAAATTTGGACCCGAGGTTCAACGTGATTTTGTCTCAAATGGATTTTTTTTTTTTTCTTCTGAAACGTCGCAGAAAAATATTATATCGAAAATTCCATGATGACCTATTTGGAGCAGCAAAACCTTAGAATCCATACCTTTGATACCAAATGTTATGAAACCAGCTCACAAAAGATAGAAAGGATAGATCAAAGCCTTAAAATTATTCCTCCTCGAAGGGGAAACCTCATTTACATTGCACAAATGAACAATTCTTGGAGGATTCAAATGACAAAACCTCCTTTCTATATATAGGAGTCTAAGGGGTTATAATATAACCAAGCCGACCTAACAATAATAATATAAAGGCACAAAAATAACAATAGAGGGATTATATGAGGCACAATAATAACAATATGGGGGAAATAGGGGCACAAAAATAACAATATGGGATACAATGAAAATAGTAATTGAGGAATCACTAGTATTATCACTTTGTGGCTGCAAAGAAGAAATCACAATTCAAACTGAAATCTCAAGTTAGTCCATTCATGTACAATATCAGAGCAGTAAGAGAAGAAGCATATGGGTTAATAAAAGAAATGAAGTTTGGTCTCAGTTTCACTTGGTCTTATGCCCCAATGGGAGTGATTTCTAACTCATGGTTGAAAATAGGTTTACTGCATATCACCACATATCTAGACCTTAGATAGAGCAATACAAAAATCAGTTGAAATGGAAAGAAAACACCCTTCAAGAAGATGAAGAGTAGGAAGTTTCTACTTCAAATGTGCAAACTCCACTTTCACAGGAAAAGACAACTAAAAGAGTAAGGGAAGAACAATCATCCCCTACAATTGAATCCTCAAGCTAGGGCTTTACGATTGTGCACAGGAGAAAGAGACCTAAGATCTCTGTGATTTTTGGAGCAACACATGAGTCTCAAAAAACATCACTTGTTAGACATGGAGAGACTAAACTTTACACATAGTCTAGCGGATAGTCTACCCAGTCCCCAACTCATTCCACTACTTCTCATGAACAACAGGTAATTCAGACTAGTGGAAGAATTTAGAGGGACAAGTTGAAGGACATCTTTCATGTTTTCAGTGAGATTAAAAAGAATAATTAAGAGTTGAAATTGAACACCTAAACCTAATTCTGGAAACATTCCTCTATCTCTCAGGCCATACTTCTTTCAGTCTGTTAGCGCTTGAAATTTCACCTCAGGCTAAAAAACGTAAACTTCAAGGCAACATCAAACCACTTAGCCTCGTAGCTAGCCCTACGAAGCAGGAGAGGGCTCTCTCTGGTCTATCTCGGTAAAGATATTCAATGGGCGAGATAACCAATGTGGAAACACTAATTTTAGGCTAGTAAACTGATAAAAAGGTTTAATTTAGGGATTTTTAGAGTTTTGGTGGAAAATTGGGGAAAGGCAATTTTGGGTGCGGGGATTGGACACAGTTTCCGCAGGGGGTTCTTTGGGGCAAGGTAGGAGACTGTATTGATGCCTTTGATAGATGTGGATGGATTAGAATGACTGGTGAGAAGCTAAGGAGAGCAAGCAAGCACCTTGAATTCTCCTTAAACAGTTGAAAACATTGATATTAAGCAAACTTAAAGGCAGAGCATAGCATTCATGAATTCTACCTTAACACTTCATTTGCCTAATTTGCAGAAGAAAAAGAAAGAAGATGATTCACATAACAAACTTACAAGTACAAAGAGAAACACACCATCAATACATGTAACCACAAGAATCCCAAAAAGGACTGCAAAACCCTGGTCTTTCTTCCTTTGCCAAAAATGCAGAGATACAATGAGTAATACAATAGAAGCTTTCTCCCTCAAGAGTCCAACCTTTTCCAACCTCTGAAAATGACTAAGAAAGTACATAATATAGGCAAGCTAACACCTTTCCTTGCCTCTAGGGGTCGAGCTCACTATCCTAGGAGCTGTTTCAACCAATTCCAAACTGAGCACTAAAATCTAGGCAGTCAAAACAACTTGCCTCTATAAGCTAGGAAACCAATTCATTCATTTAATTTTTGCCTATCTCATGAATGTATCTTCTAGAAGAGATAAAAAGTGTCAAACATCATAAAATTACATCATTTACATCAAGGAGGATCAAAATTCACTCCAAAAAGTCAAACCTAGTCAAAACTACGTTTTGCTGAGCTGTAGGCACAATTTCTGTGAAAATTGCCGAAGAGGTCGCGCACTGATTCTCAAGAGGTCGCACACATTTGGAGCAGCTTTTGAGGCACTTCCAGGTGTCCAAATGAGGCAAGAGTGGGCTTGTTGGAAAGGTTTGGATGTCTACTTTCCAACCCAAGTGGAATTTCTGAATTTGGTGTCCATTTTCCCCTCCACAATTACAATCTCCCAAGACTTCTTCCTATGTGTCAAAAAGGTGGTAGAAAGTCATTTTTTGCTTGTTTTTTAACCTTATGGAGACTCAAAACTTGGTGAAATTTCTTGATCTTTTCTGGGTAAGTGTATTTTTGCATGAGAAATCCAAAAATGCAAACTTTTCTTGAAATGGACTTCCCAATCGAAAGGGTCGCGCATGGTGCGTGACCTCTTTGGATCAAAAACCTATTTTTTGACCAAAAAAATCATAAATGACCAAAAATGCTCAAAATTTTCTGAAATTTGTGCTGAGGTTGAGTCATTTAGCACCATTCTCCTTCAAGGAAACCTCAGCCAAAATGTGGAGGGGATCGGGCCTTTTTCTTCGTTTGAGTGCCTTGGCCAACCGTCTTTGGATCACCTTCATTTTCGCAACTTTGACATTTCAAGCAAAAGCACATGGAGTCTTTACTTGCAAATGAAGGCTTTGAAAACATGATCATGATCTTCTTCAAGCTTTAGTAAACCATAATTTATATGATTGAAGGCCTACCTGACAAGCTTGAAGAGATTTAGGGTCTCCTTGAAGTTTATAATCAATTGTTGTAGGTGAGCTCCTGAAAGGTCGTGTGCAGGACTGAGAGGTCGCACACTCCCAAGAGGTCGTGCCCTTGTATTTTTCTAACTACTGGAACCCTCTGGAGAGGTCGCGCCCACACAAGAGGTTTTGCGCTTTTGCAGGAGGCTTTTGGAGGCCTTCTTGGTGTCAGAATTGGGTGCAGGATAGCTCGTTGGAAAGTTCTTTGAGTCTACGTTCTAACCCAACTAAAATGTTTCAATTTGAAGTTAATTTGCCCTGTCAAAAATAAAATTGCCCAAGACTGGTCAAAAAGTGCGAAATGAGGCTACCTCAAGGAAGAGTGCTGTTGCAGTCAATTTTTGAATGCCTTCCTCAACCCAAAATTGAGCTCATGATAGCTCATTGGAAATCTCTTTGTGTCGAGTTATCATTTTACCCATCAAGCAAATCATTTGGCCAACCAAGCTAGGATAAAACTTGATTTTCCCAAAGTCACTTCAGAGGTGTCTTTGATTCTCTTGAGGCAACGGTATTCTTGACATTTCTCTCAAACCATGACACCTGTGCAAAAAGTGAAGGAGGTTTTTCTTCTTTGGCATGTTTTGGACACAAATCTCTATCAGTTTCCCAAAATTCATCTTTTATTTCTCTAAATCATCTTTTGAGTGAAACTTATCCCAATGTGTGAAACAAGGAATTTTGCCGAAATGAAGCGAAATGAAGGGGATAAGGGGCTTCTAAATTCTTGGGGAACTTTTTGGAAGTAGGGAGGGATGTTAGGAAGCAGGGAAAAGTGGAATATCAAAGATTGAGTGAGGGGAAGGGGTCCAAAAGAGCAAAACACAGGCCCAACCTAGAAAATTGCCAAGTTGTAGCTAGAAACTAGGGTTTGTGCGAAAATGAAGAATTTTGGGGATCTCAGTGATGGGAAGTGTTTGATAAGGTATATGAAAGATAGAGGAAGGTGTATGAACGTCTGGATATAAGTTTTACTAATGATTTGACCATCCAAGAGAAATTAGCTTTCAAAACCCTAGGAGAGGGAAATGACCTTGCCTAGGTGCAACTGAAGCATGAACAAGGTGTAAATGACTCATTAGACACTGGATATAATGAACCTATGAATGATGATAGACTCAGCTGAATAGTGACATAGATTGCTTTGGCAACTTTGAAAAGAGTGGAGAAAACTCTAGACCTAAATGCTAGTAACAATTTGCTTGAAGACTCACTGAATGACAAAATTTGACCTTGACACTTCACAATCACTTTGTAAGAGCATATTTGATCACTGGAGGAAGGCTGGAAATACTGACACTAACATTGGCTCCAATGGGGATGGTAGCTCCTTTGAGGTGCCGAGAACCTCAGACCTCTGGGAGAGTAGACCAGTGCTTTCAGCCATTGGGCAATGGAGTCAAAAACTCAAGCTGAAATGCATGACTGAAAACTGATGACTTGACAACAAAAATTGACTCTCACTCAACTAAAAACTGACTCAATACTTAAACAAAACCGAAAAACTAGAAATGATGCTCAAAGTGGAGCTTATTAATCAAAACCTACTCTAACAGTTTCATTCATCACCTAATCAAGTGAAATGGAACAACCAATGCAACCAAGTAAGCATTCCATATGCTGTTCGAATTTTCCGCAAGTGCTCACTTATGAACAACAAGAGAGAACTACTAAAAGGAAACTCCCACGACAACTTGAAAACAGATCCGTTGAATGATATGGATCCTCTATCCGCCTCCAAAAATACTGCATAAGGATCTTGAAATTCAAGCACACTAGAACTTAGCTTATCCAATGGATTACTTCTCTTCTCCTCATACCATGAATGCAAACTTTGATCTGAGCCTTGTGACGAGACCTCTGCTGAAAATGACAAAGAAACTGGCTTCCGGATCAAATTCATATCAGCACATGTTTCAAGCTCACCTGCTAATGGAGAAAGACTTTGACTGCAAACCTCATCCAAAACATCAGCTATTGGATCATGAAAAACTTGAAAATACTACTGTAATATATCCATTGAAAATGTATGACATCCTTCTAGCTGTTCATCTTTTTCTTGAGAGATTTTATGAAGATTCTACTTTGTAAACTGAAATGCTTCGAAACAAGGGTATAGAATCTTCCTGCATCATCAAATCATGTATTTCATCTTCCACAACTTCATCTGTAATCTGCCCTTCAATTTCATTTGGTGGCTGCAAATCTGATGCTACAGGCTACTCAAGAATTTTGATATCTGTCTCATCTTCAATATTAACACTGAGAGATTGCTGATTTGATATTGGCTGTTCATTTGAAAATTGACTATGCAATCTACCCTTCAAAAACTGAAATGATTCAAAACAGAATGGTACGGAGTCACCTTGAATCATTAAATCATGTGCGTCCACTTCCAAATCTTCAGCTGCAACTTGACAATCAATGGCTTTTGGGGGTTGCAAATCTGAATATGAGAAGTCTTGAACAAAATTTTCATCGCTCTCAAGATGATTCAAATCAAGACTTGTTGACATTTGATTTCTGATTGCATGGTAGTTATCTCTGATGAACTGAAATGAATCAAAACAAAAAGGCAAAGTGTTGTATATCTAAACTGGAAATATTATGATAATAGAAATAAACCCAAGAAATAAGATAGAATAGATAGAAATGCTTCTTTATTGATATCAAACCCTTAAGGTAAGGCAACACCATACATTCACTCCTTAAGGAAGGAGAATACTCCACAAGCCATATGCCTGTTCATACAAGAATACTTCTCTTCATATCTCTCCATGTGGAGTCTCTAGCCTCTATATAGGCCTCATACATACAATACCATGCATCATTACCATGGTTTCCTCATACCATCAACAAATACCATGGGCCCCTTTCATTATTATTAACTACTTGTGGTCCCTTACATGACATGGGTTAACCACCTTATTTATTACTATGGCCCATCCCATTATTACATTATTACCTTGGGTACCTCCCTCGGTACCCCATATTACCCCCCCTAGGTATATAACATTCCACCCCTCTTAGCATGTTTCGTCCCCGAAACATGGGAAGAACACAAATAATAAGATCTACTCAAAAGAGTAGTCCACTGATACCATGCACGTGCATCTAGCCATCCAAGAGAAAGGTGAACCCTCGATCTCGCTGTTGCCTCGCTTGCTTGAGATGGAAGTTGACCGTGGCAGCTTTTCTGTGTTGATGTGTAGTAGGTGGATCGTCTCTCCTTTGTATTCGTCATGTGACTACTTGGTTTCCATCTTGATGGTTGTCTTGCGGGGTGATGTGGGTGATGATATGTTGAAGTTTTAACCCACGATGGCTTTTT